>JARHVA010003797.1:982500-1287500 GCA_037957365.1 Torreya grandis
GTCTTGGTCTAGGTCAGCTAGGGGATGATTAACATGTTTTATCAATTTGAATACAATGTCAATGGGGCTGATAGTGTAATGTAAACTACAAAAAAGACTTTTAGGATTATGAAGGGACTAATGAAGGTAGTAAATGCTTAGAAGAGTGTGCAAGATAGGAGACAAGTCTTAGGTAAGTGTCTAGGAGAATGTTGGATTGATATAGAGTGGTGTTATATAGGATAACAATCCTATGAAGCACCAATGGTCTGCCCACCCCTATCTTGATGTACCCTTTAAGGTGTGCACTCAAAGAGATTGAGAATTGATGGGTTTCTCTAAGAGAGAAAGAATCAATAATTGATAAAGTTTGAAAATATTATGTGTATACATATTCCCCACTCTAAGCTCATCATGTGTCACATAGGTGTAATAAGGGATGATGCTTCAAGAAAATAACATAACAACACACAACTCTAAAGCTAAATAAGTTGTAGTAAGAATCAAGTAAGATAAATGAAAATAAATAATTGAAAAACACATACCTTGACTTACCTTAATTCTATAGATAATAAATTAAGTGAAAGAAATGTGAAGGTGTCTAATATAGGGAACATTAGGCGACCTATATAAATTATAGAAAAAGAGTGAAATATAATTTTTTTTGAAAAATATACATGTAATATGTGAAGATATTCTCTACAATGTTAGGATTCTAAAACATCTTTCATTTTGGAAAAAGATCTATTAGAAGCAAAGATAAGATAAAAAAATGGAATCTGGTTATAAATATTTAATGAGTAAATAATTTTGAATAGTAAATATAAATAGGGTGAAAAATAATTCATCTATTATTTTTACTATTTTGAGAAAACAAAGCTCTAAGAGACCCATTTTGAGACCAGAGAGCTATCATGGTGAGGAGATGACAAATTAGATTGGTGAGGATGCCTAGCGGCTGTAATGAGTGCAACCTAGGTAAGCAATCATGAATTTTGAATTTTTAGAGTAATTTTATTTAAAATTAAGCTAGATATACAAAATTGATTGGTAATCAAAATATAGACATGAAAATTGACCCTAGGAAATTTTTAGGTAGAATAGGGGTAGAATGGAGTATTAGGTAGGAAGAATTTGGACCAATAAATTCCTAAGAAATTTATGGTAAATTATCAAAATGTCACTATAATAAAAGAATAGAGTTGGCCTGGTTGACTCACTTCATAAGGAAAGTGAAATATAGGGGTTGAATGCATAGTAGTAGACTAAGATGGTATTTATAAAGGTTGATGAATATGTAGTAATAGGTTAATGTGTTATGATAGGAAAAGATGGATAAATAAATAGTAGAGGGATAATGTAGTTAGTAAAAGAGGGATGATATAGTTTGTAAAATAGGGTTAACTATGTGCCATAGGGCCGATATAGTATGCTAGATCTAAGAGAGGAAAAATTTAGGATTAACTAAGATGATTTAGTTGGAAAGATCAAGGGTTGATTTAGTATCAAATAGGTTGATGGTGTATAATAGAATGGGTACAAGGCTGATTTAGTATCAAATGGGGTAATTATGTAGACTAATCCAAAAACATAAGAAAATAAATCAAACCAATTGATGTAGTTAATTTGTAAATTTTTAAGAATGCATTTTAATTATGTATGATATGGAGATATAATACACCCTTCATTATTTGTTATTTTTAGAGGCATCAATGGTATTGGTGCCTAGTAGATGCATTATGGATACTAGATTTACTGGATCATTTGAGTGATGTGGATAGAGTTTGGATGGTCACCTTGGGTTTCAGCAGCATCATGGAGATGAGACAGATCCCATTGAGATTTGATATCATTTTTATGTTCCTAAGAGCACATAAACAATTAACCAATAGTTTTTGATGGGATGTGGATGGGGACACCATTGAGTTGGGTATCAATTTGGATGATGTTGATGCATTGCTTAGACTTCTTATAGGCAGGACATTGGTGATTACTAATATAACAAAAGATTTAGATGAGATATGAGCATTAGTCCAATGGGCTACATGATCATATAGGACTCACCTTGGTTTAAGGGTGAGATTGTTTTACATTTATATTACATCCATTTCAAACATCTAGTAGGCAATGATAATACTTGTGATAGCACAAGTATTATGTCACAAGTTAGATGGTAAGGTACTACTATATATGATAGCATTATATCAGTCTATATTAGATTAGGGAACACTCTATGATTTTAAGGATATCATATAGGTCCATATCATGCATGATATGTATGGGATGTTATCTAGAGGGAATAAGTCTATGGGGCCTATGGTTTTATTGAGCACATAGATATATGAGAGGTTCTCCATGTATCAGCCAATTGGGTTACCCCATGTGGTTGATGATATGTTACATCAAATCATGAGATGGAAATAGGAAAATGTAGCACATGTCATGCCCCATGTTCCTACATTAGAGATGATCACATGAGGGGACATTGTGTGGTATCCCTATACACATAACTACTATATGGCTTAGTTGGTCAATTATCGTGACAGGGTTGGTAAAGGTGTAGATCACATGCCACTACATGTCATAGGAAGAGTTATGGCACATTTCATTAGATAGTTTGGATTTACACACCTATTATCCCTTCTAGTAGTACCTACTTATTGATCATGACATGCTAGAGAGTTGAGAGGGAGGGGAGGCATAGGGGTACCTATAGAGATACTAGTGATCATGCCTTGGTGTGATAGATCATGGAGTGGTCAAGTATGATAGTAGGTGGAAGTAGAGATAGAAGGGGGAGAGGTGATGGATGTGGATGTAGGATCACAATAGGTACCAAAATAGAGGTAGAAGTTACCATCACATCTTCATCATAGATGGAGTCACCATTGACACAAGGAGATGTAGGTGTGAGCTACTACATAGGGGAATCCAAAAACCACTATGAGACATAGTTGGTCCATAGAGGCACACCTAAGGAGAGGATAAAAAAATGATCAAGTGGTGAATCTTGGGTTTGAATTGAAAAGTAGGTGATCGACAGAGGTGGTGCTTGGTGGGTGAGTAGATGGGAAGACCATGATCAATGACATTAGTACTAGTGAAAAATGTTTTAATTTTGATTTATGTTTTTGATATAGGAAACTAATTACATTATGATTATGTTAGATATATTATTTTGAGATATATATGTGATTTTATGCCTATCTATTTTTAGTTTTGTAGATCTTACAATAGAGGATATCAGATGGGGAACCCTAGATATGGTTGTGCACCATGACATTTTAGATGGGGTGTTGGCACCATATGACCCCACCACATTAGATGATCTTGTGATTCCATCTTGCCCAACCTAGATATGATAGTTTAGATTGGTGGGAGAGGTTGTGAGGTAGCTATAGGAATATAGTTATGGGATAAATATACTAACATGGGTTGGAGAGGGAGAGTAATATGCCTAGTAAGATCTAGTATAGGAGAAAGCCATGCACATGGTAACTACCATTTAGTTCAGATTGGTGTAGGCCCAGGTGGCTAATCTACAAGGATAGGTAGATGGATTAAGATCTCAGACTACCTCTCTATAGTATACTATTCAAAGGAGATAATCACAAACATTTATGATAAATATGGCTAGGCCATAAGATAGACATGATGGAGCCCAACCTTAGATATATAGCTATTGCATTTTGTATTTTATATAAAACACACACACACACACATACACACACATATTGATGTTAACATTTTAATCTCATGAGTTGTACTTAAATGTGGATGTTGATGCATGGATATATTTATTTCTATCACATGTATTCATATTTTGTTGTATATGCTATGGAAAATATATGAGTGGTTTATTTTCTAGCATTATGTGATATACATGCATGGTTAAAAATAAAAAGGCAAAAATGACTTAGAAAAGTATATGTAATAAAAAAAATGCACTACACACTATATCATGATGGAAAATGTATAATAACAAAATATGAAAAAATATAATAAACCAAAGATGGTAAAAAGGGTAAAAAATGTTTTTAAACTATGTAAATAAATTTGCACCAAGTGAGAACAAATAAAAATCACACTATATCACATGGGGAAGTATGAAAAATTGTAATAAAATGGAAAGATCATGGAAATTAATGTTATAAAAACAACACAATAAGTCAATCAATCATACTAAATTACATTGGGAAGTATAGAAAGAAAGATAACATGTAAAAAAAAATTAAATTGATCCCACTAATTCAAGCTGGGAAGTATGAAAAATTTAATAAAATGGTTGTAAGCATACATAAAATCATAAAATAATAGTGAAATGTTAATGGAGTAATCATAAAACATACTAAATCAAGATTGGAAGCATCTTAATGACATGTATCTCATAATCAAACACTACTCATCTCAAATTTGATAAATGTAATTTCATTGTGACTTGGGTATTGGAATATTTTATGATGAGGTCCTAGTCCTATCCATGGTATTACACTACAAATCAAAAATCAAACACCAATGAGGTGGAAATAACTGTGGGAATGATTTTAAAATATGGTTGTAATGTGGTAATTTGTGAGGAAGGCCTAGTCCTATCCATGGTCTTACATTGCAACTCATAAAGGGAAACCCTAGGGGAAATCATCAATTAAAAAAATAATATTTCTCAAGGGGAAATAGTAGGAATGTTGTAATGAAAGAGGAAATCTAAAAAACATATCATATGCATCTATGAGAATACCTTAGGAAAAATGAGGCATACTAGGTACACAAGAGAGACACTAAGATTCTAGTGACAATAAAAATACAAAGGATACCCATTCAAAATATGTGTAAAGCTATATAGGCAAATACATGAGATACTAAGATTGACTCATGATGGTTATATGAAAAAGAAAATTAAAATGGACCTACCTTCCCACAACATGTTCCCTGTTCATCAGTCTACTGTGAAGATTGGGTATGTAGATAACACTAATATATATATATATATATATATATATATATATATATATATATATATATATATATATATATATATATATATATATATTCCTTTCCTAATATATTGGCCTACGACACCTTAATGGAGCTTGACTCTATCATGAGGCCAAATATGGAGTTTGAGCTTTGATTAGAAAGAGGAGATGTGCTATGAATCACATCTTTTAGTGTGATTGAAATTTTGAGATTTTTATGTTTCCTTTTATATCATTGCCTTTTATTTAAATGATTTGGATTTTAAATTTTATGGATTTTAAGATTCATCTTCCATATGGATTTGGAATAAATAACATGACTGATGGAATTAATATACTTGAATGAGCTTTAGACTTTGGTTAAAGGGAGCTAAGTATCCAAATATATGATTGACTAAACACTTAGGCTTATCTATGAACCATTATGTTATCTCAAGTTTCAACCATATATATGCTTAGTATGTGAAATGAGATAAGGGATTAAATGGAGATTCAAAGTGGATCAATAATATAGGATTATAATGAGATGTCTTATTTTCTAATTGATCACATGGTAAATACGGATTATTAAGGGGAGAAAGGTTTGTATAACCAAGTCACAATAATAATTATCTATGTTATTGAGATATATTATAAAAATAACATGAGGTAATATAAATACATCCATGGAAATAAATGAAATCATAAATATAGGCATGAAATCATGAAAATTAGTCATAAGAAAAAATGAAACCATATACAACACAAAAATGCATAATATAAATATCCATGCGAAATAGATAAGTGAAACCAAATTTGACACATAGTAAACTGATATAATATATATAAAAGTGGATCATAAGTCCAATAAAAAATCATAATGAAGAATAAAGAGAAATAACACTAGGATGTGTTCATAAATATTGATAAATTTATCTACAAATACTATCTACGATGTCTAAAATATATATATGAAGTTGGATCCTAATATAATATAGAGTCTCATCTATATGCATGGAAAGATATGAAAAGACCTCTCATCAAATATCCTCAACATAAAATGTAGGAACAGTTTAAGGATCATGATCGTGAGCACTCTCATGCATAGAATACTCAAGAAGGGGAATAGATGCTAGAATAGGAATGGTCTTTGTGGGATGAGAAGGTGGCACCATTGGTGGAGAAAGATCCAAGGTGGGGAAGAAGACATAGGTGAAGAAGGAATCATAGGTGAATAAAGAACCATAGGGGAAGGAGGAGGATCACTCTTACATGGGAAACCTATGGGAGAAGGAATAATGGGTATCAAAATCATCATAAAGTGATCATACAGATGCTGATAAAATGCAACAACAATCGATATGATGGGTACTACACTTGTGCCAAAGATAATATACCTCCCCATATTTTAGGATATAATTAAGTAAAAACTTAGGAGGAGGTATAGCCTTGTCTTTGGGTTGGGGAAGGGTAGGACACAGTGTGTAAATATATTTCCTAAGTTTTAGGTAATGGGTGGAAGAGGGATTATCTATACCATGAAATCAACATATATATTTGATAGTAGAGTTTGGGGCTATATTAATGGAATAGGTATAAACAAAAGGTAGGGAAGGTTAATATAGCTAGTAGTGTCTAGTCTAATGATTGATAACTTTGTGAATATCATAATAAGGTTGATCAACCCATTGGGTGGGCATGGGATCAAGTTGTGGCAAAGGAAGAAGGCCATCACCTATTAAGCATGAGATATACTGAGAGGTGGGGGGGTGAATCAGTATATCATATATCTTATAAAACTTTCCCTTAATCAAATTCCACTTAACTAAACATTCAAGATATGAAATAAAACTAAAACAATAAACACCACATATACTTGGAAACATTCATATACTTGAGATAGAGAGAGACACCAGATATAATGTGGAAACCTAATGTGGGAAAAACCATGGACAACAATCTTAAGTATATGAATGAGCACCAACTCAAACAATATTCATAAACACCAACTTATAGGAGCACCAACCCCTTTGCTAAGCACCAACACATCAAATATTCATGAGCACCAACCCACAAGAGAACCAACCCTTTTGCTGAGCACCAACACAAAAACAATTCATGAGCACCAACCCACAGGAGCACCAACCCCTTTGCTGAGCACCAACACATCAATAATTAGTGAGCACCAACCCATAGGAACACCAACCCCTTTGTGTATACCAAACAACTATCTCTTAATGTTGCTATCTCAACAAATGATAGTTCATTACAATATCTCTTTCCTTTTTCACCTTTGCTCTTCTAAGCTAGATATAAAAAATACAAATCATACTCATCTCTCCCATTGCTCTTCTAAGCTAGATATTACAATATCAAATTAAACTCTATCTCACATATTACAAATAGCTTCTCAAGCCTTTATTTATAGCTTTCCAAATGACCTTTGGCCTTCCCCCTTTGTGACCCTTCAATCCTCATGGAAAATGATGCTAAACTTGTATGACCCTTCATATCCTTGCCTTTGAAAATTCATGTGGTGACCCTTCATGAGCAAAAGTGTCCTTCCCTCTTTTGTCCTTATCTTGGTGACTTTTCATATTCCTCAAAGTGTCCCTTCATGAGAAATTGTACCCTTCCTCTTTTGTCTTCAATTGGTGACTCTTAAAATTCCCCAAGATGACTCTTCATAGGAAAATGCATCCCATTCTTCTTTTGTCTTTACCCCATGACTCTTTGACTTCTTCATGGGCCCTTCTTTTGTCTCATATGCAACCAAAAATATATTTGTTAATATTAAATAAATATTAAAACACATTAGCCAAGATATAACTATTACAAACATCATTAAATGCAATGGGGCCATTATCACCAATAATGCTAGACCTTTGACATTAATGACAATATTTTTAACAATATCTCCCTTTGTAATTGATGGCAACCTCAATCCTGAAACTACCACATCCTATCACCTGCACATCCTATCATCTAAAAACATATAGTAACTCCCCCTTACTGTTGCAACCTGTACCTATTCCTTGTACCTATTTTTTCACTTATACCTATACCTATTATTCACTCCCTTTGACATCAATGTCAAAGGGCCTACGTGGAGCTATCACTTAGCTCCCCCTCAACTGATGCTGAAAATTAATGGCAGGAAGTAATAAAAATTACTCCCAACTCCTCTCATAGATCCTTGAATGTGTCCTTTGATCGTGCCTTTGAGAATATATCTAACAATACATATAAATTATTGTCCATCTTTTGATCATCTATAATCAACTCATTTGAATCTTTTCGTTCTAATCTCACAACCTTCTACATGAAACTTTTCCAGCTATCTTGGCAGTGGTTTTATCTTTGAATCTCACTATGCCACCATTGATCTTATTTAGAGTTATGAACTTACTCTTATTTCCTATCATATGCCTCAAACATCTGCTATCAATGAACCATGGCCAATCTTTATTTCTTACATACAGAGCTATCTGAACCATCATAGAATTTTAAGGTTGTTTCTTCTACCATGAACATGTCTGAACCTTCTTCTTGATGAATGGAGCTTTGAAACTCTGATCCTTCTTCTTTGAAACTACATGAGTATCCTTCTCCTTATTTCTAAAACTATTAGCTCTTTTTCAACATTCTAATTTCTTTAGACCATAATCATCTAAAAAACTTTAAAACTTTTAAACACTACATATGCAAGAATCATTCTAACAGCCTCAAACCTAAACACCGGTGCAAAATTTTCTTCAAAAATATATTCCCTCAAATGATATACAAATTAATCTATCAAATCACCTTCTTGTCATGCAACATATCCAAGACCCAATAACATCCACCATGCTTCAATTTTTCTTAAAAGTGTCTCCTTGAAGCCTAGAAGAGACACCCCACACAAAGGGTCCTAGAAATAAATCTTAGGATATTCCCACATCTCCTCTATTTCTTCCTTGTGTCTTTCTCTTAGAATCTATTTAAGCATGTCTGACCTTTTTGACTTACTAACCTTATCATTTATGATGTTTTTCATTTTCTCAACTTTTGTAACTATCTTATCTTAACAAAGCTCATGCTCAAATGTAACAAGAGATTATTCACAATCCTTCCTATCTGATTCTTTATCTACTATAGCAAGTAATTCATTCTCACTCTTAAAATCAACTTGATCAACCTTTACTATTTTAGGTCTCCAAACCTGAATTTGACTCTTCTCATATCTTTTAGGGGCTCTTTAATCTTTGACATACTTTAAAGATCTCTTTACTTATTTTGGACATAATTTAGCAATATGGCCAACCTTATGATAATAAAATCAAACAACATTTCTCATACCTTCTTTTTGAATGTGATCGAGATCTCCCTTTGACTGATTTCTTCTCCTCATATAGTCTCTTGCCCTATGACCAACATGATGCCAAATAAAATAATGGCCATGAAAAGAATTTGAAAACTTAAAAGCATTGGGCTGCTTGATTAGCTTTTTTAATTTGCCTTTAAAACTTGCATCCTTCTTTCCTTGGACTAATATTTTATGATCTTTCTCAACCTTGATTATAAACTTCTCATGATTATCCTTTAAAGAACCTAACTCAACCTTTAACTGATTACACTCTTCTTCTCTTGATTTTAAACTTGAATTTGCAACCTCTAACTAATTCTTAGGATCCTAAATAAATATCTTATTTTCTTTTACTTCTATAGCCAACTTAGAATCCAAGATACACACATGTTCCTTAAGAGCCTCAATAGATTTCAACTCTTGATTCTCCTTCTTTAGCTACTTGGCCATCTTGTGATTTTTCTTGATCTACCTTCAAGCTGTTAAACCCTTTTTGAAGGAACCTGCTCTGATACCAAATGTTAAGCATGGGATATACTGAGGGGGGGTGAATTAACATATCACATATTTTATAAAACTTTCCCTTAATAAAATTCCACTTAACCAAACATTCAAGATATGCAATAAAACTAAAAAATAAACACCACACAAGATAGAGAGAGACACCAAATATAACATGGAAACCCAATGTGGGAAAAACCATGGAGAACAATCTCAAGTATATGAATGAGCACCAACTCAAACAATATTCAAAAGCACCAACTTGCAGGAGCACTAACCCCTTTGATAAGCACCAACACAACAACTATTCATGAGCACCAACCCATAGGAGCACCAACCCCTTTGTTGAGCACTAACACAATAATAATTCATGAGCACCAACCCCTTTGTAGAGCAATAACACAACAACAATTCATGAGCACCAACCCATAGGAGCACCAACCCCTTTGTGTATACCACACAACTATCTCTCAATGTTGTTATCTCAACAAATGATAGTTCATTACAATATCTCTTTCCTCTCTCTCCTTTGCTCTTCTAAGCTAGATATAACAAATACTCATACTCATCTCTCCTATTGCTCTTCTAAGATAGATATTACAATATCAAATCAAACTCTATCTCACATATTACAAATGGCTTCTCAAGCTTTTATTTATAGCTTTCCAAATGACCTTTGGCCTCCCCACTTTGTGACCCTTCAATCCTCATGGAAAATGGTGCCAAAATTGTATGACCCTTCATATCCTTGCCTTTGAAAATTCATGTGGTGACCCTTCATGAGCAAAAGCGTCCTTCCCTCTTTTATCCTTATCTTGGTGAATTTTCATATTCCTCAAAGTGTCCCTTCATTAGAAATTGTGCCCTTCCTATTTTGTCTTCAATTGGTGACTCTTGAAATTCCCCAAGATGAATCTTCATGGGAAAATGCATCCCATTCTTCTTTTGTCTTTACCCCATGACTCTTTGACTTCTTCATGGGCCCTTCTTTTGTCTCATATGCAACCAAAAATATATTCATTAATATTAAATAAATATTAACACACATTAGCCAAGATATAACTATTATAAACATCATTAAATGCAATGGGGCCATTATCACCAATTATGATAGACCTTTGACATCAATGACAATATTTCCAACATCACCAAGGGAAGGCAGGGATAGTGTAAAGACTGGGCTAGGCTTGGCTCAAGGTAAAGAAAAATAAAATACAAAATAAGGCTCAGCTAAAGGTAGAGTAGGAGTAGGAACCATACTAGTCTCAACTGAGGGTGAAGTAGGACATGCAAAAGGCTTGAGAATAATAGTTAGGATCTTTTGGGGAAGTCAACTAGAAGGATATTGGTATCTAGAAAATTGATATGGATCAGTCATAACATGATCTATGAGCATGCATCTAAGGGGATTTGTTGAAAGTATAGGTAAAACATTTGATTGGTCCATCTCTACCCTAGAACAAACAGGTAGAATACTATAATTAGGAAATATTAAAGGACAACCATAATGTTGTCCCTGAAAAGTGATTCCTCATTTTTCATACAACATAGGACCATTTTGGTCTTGAATGGCCAAAATTGTCCCTCCCCTTTCCAATTTTTTTTCTGAAACATTCAATTTCGTCATTTTCTTAAACTTTTTGGTAAAGGGACTAACAGCTTCAACAGTTTCAAAGGCTTCTGCAGGTGAGTTCAATCAAAAGGGACTAGTTTCTCACACTTGGACACTTTCAAGATAGGTTCAACACTTTGGTTCAATCAAAAAAGGGTCATCGACAATCTTCTAATTAAATGAACTAATGAACCAATGAATCATTGAACCTTGATCCACTTTGGTTCAAAGGTCAATGGGTTCAAGGTTCAATAGCAGCGCCGAGCACTTAACGAGTCTCAAAAGCTTGAACCGTTAAATCGTTGAACCTTGAACTATTTTGGTTCATTGGTTCAATGGGTTCAACATTCAAATCAGTTTAATGTGCCAGGTTTAAAGGTTCAAAGACTACCTCAATTATGAAGATAAATGCATGCAATAAAAAGAGTCAAGTGGATGCTGCCAAGTATCATCGGCTGACCCCCTTTATGATTTGTTTCTACAAATTGGTGGATGCTACCACATGTCCTTCTAAAGCTTGTGAAAATCCTCCAAGTGCCAATATCCATAGTCTCTTCACTTAGCTTCACTATTTCAAGAAAAGACCATGGCAGGCCCTAGGTAAGTCTCAGAAGTGAGTATAACATGCCATGTGTCATCATTTGAGATGGTTCAAATAAATCCTTTTGATCTCCATGGTCTCGCTATAACTCAATGGAAGCTACCACTTGTCATCATCCACATGATTCCCAAAAAACACTGAAAGCTGCCACATATCCCTAGTGGGTCAAAGTGGAATGTGCCATGTGTCTACATCCGCATGACTAAAAAGTGTATTCAGACCATGCCACATGTCCCTTGCATAAATCAGTAGAGGCCAACAAGTGTCATTGTCCATGAAATCCTGACTGAGCCCCAAACATTTCTATAGTGTTGCAAAATCCTGAGAAGGCAGATGCTGCCAAATGTTAAAGAGTGGGAGGTGCCACGTGTCAAAGGAATGGGGCACTTGCAATACAAAGGCACATATAGAGCTAAGAAAATGAAAGGAATGATAGCTCACTGGAGAGAGAAAGTTTGAAGGCCACTTAGAAGACCCCAAAGGGCAAGTTCCATTTGGGAAAGGTTTGAGCCTCAAAGAGATGCAAAAGCTACCAAGTGTCACAAGCCGAGACACAGTTTCTAATGAAGCTTCATAGAGCAAAACCCACCATGTGTCCCAACCCAATGTAGTGGAAGCTACCACATGTTTACATCTGTGCCCCCCTCAGCCACTAACTAGTTTCAAAACTTATTTTGATAAGCCTATTTCAAAGCTACGGATGCCACCATGTGTCCTCACCCATGTCAAAGTGGAAAAAAACCATGGCAAGCAAGAGAGACATGAGGAAGTTATTGAGAAAAATGATGGGCCCACGAATGTCAAATTTGTCTCAATGAAGTGTCTATTGATTTTAACAAACTTGAATCATGGACTTGAATGCATTCGAAAAGCCTAAGGCCAGACCAAGAGAAGGAAGAGACAAAGAGGGAAACTCATCGAGAGTTATTTCCAGTAGGTGAAGCAGTTCACTGGGTAGATATTTGGGAGCTAGTAACATTAAAAGCACCATCTTCTTGTCCCCATAGAGGTGAAGATAGAGTAGATAGTTTCATGGATAAGTAGGTAAATGAATGAGTGATTCAGGCTAAGGAAGAGGCACTAAGAGAGGAATTGACATGCCACATTTAAGACAGCCACCCTGCTCTAGCAGGGCCCTTCTTGACAAAACCAAGAATGCATCCAAGGCATTGAGTGCACCAAATAGGTCACTTCATTAGGAGAAAGTTCCAAGTCTCTCTTGGCCTCTATATAATGTAAACTCTTTCATTGTTACAAGAGAGACCTTTTTGATTATCAAAATCAAAACTCTGCCCAAATTGAAAGACATTATTGAGACTTTGAGCTCAGATTGTAATTCATATTATTTTATCTAAATGAGGAAATGAGTTACTTGTAGACTTTGTGCTGTTATAGCTTGTGCTATCTTAGGAGATTATTCATATGTCTATTTCTTATGAGCTTTCTTGTCCATTTAATTTGACAAGTAGAACTAGTGGAGGTGATCAAGAAGGTGTCCTGAAGGCCAATTATGGGATGACGTTGTGCCCCCATAAGTACCTTCAGCATGTTTGCATTTTAATTTCTTGTGTAAAGAGCCTTATTATGATGTGGTTCCCCCATTTTTCTTCATTTTTCTCTCTCAGGTTGCTGGTCACTCAGTACCCCCGTTACCGATTACTTGCTACCTGAAAGATTCCTGCTTCCTACTGAAGAACACTTCTAAAAGAAGAGAAGTACCTTCTGTCATTGCATTAGGGTTTCTACTATTTAGGAAGGAATCTAGATCTTGGCTAAAAGTTTCTTCTAAAATAAGAGAAGCACCTTCCCCATCACCTAGGATTTCTTCCTTGTTTATCAGCATCATCTATGCAAAAAGAGAGATGGATGGTTCATCCCACCCCTGTGTCTTACTTTTTGCATATATATATTGTATATAACCTCTGATTTAATAGGGAACCTCCCCATGATGAGAGGAGAGATTTTTCCCCTTATGATGTAGTAAACCTACACATCTGGATGACCAATCTCCCTATGCTGTGGTGATAGGAACTATTTTGAACTCTAGTTAGCTAGTCAACAAAATATTCACCCAATAGTCTTTGGCAACTCCACTGGGGAAGGACAAGTAGTTTCAAGCCTCAAGCTTCAAACTGAAGTGTGACTAGTCCTTTTCCATTTTTGATTCACAATTTGGCAACCCCACACTATACCAGAAGCTAGAGAGCTCAAGGTGTTGTTGATCCTATCTTTGAGTTGGCACAACAAAGATATTTTGACTGGATTTCTCCCCAACCCCAAGTTCAACGATCTAGGAGTGTTCCTCCTATGCATAACAAGACACCAACACAAGGCAGAGTTACTTTTCCTATGGTTAGTAGAGCCTTGCCTATCCAAATTCTACCCAGCTTTGTTATCCCTACTTTGAATAATCCTATCATGGCAGCTCGAGGCCCCTGGGGTAACTCTTTTGGCCCGCTTAATTTAACTCCACCACTGCATGAACTTCCATGAAGCTCAAGAAATAATTTCCCCAAATTTTTTAAGGATGGAAAAGTACATCTTAATGAATATGTTGCTACTTCAGCATAGCCTATGGTGTGATAGGCATAGAATTTGAGGATGTGGTAGTTAGGCTTTTCATGGAAACATTGTAAGGTGCTGCTACAAACTAGTTTTACCACATGCAAGCTTAACTAGTAACTAATTGGGACACACTCAAGGCCAAATTTGAGGCCAGATTCAGGCCTATAGAGGTTGCACACACCTTATTAGCCCATCTCATGCAAATGAAGAAGGAGCCCCAAGAGCCTATGAGGGATTTCATAACAAAGTTTGATAAGCTGAGGAATCAGATTCCTTCTATTGCTCAGCTAACCCCTAAAAACCTCAAATGCTTCTTCATTAACTCACAATTGCCTGAAGTGAGTTTCCTACTAAGAAGAGCTGGTCACATAGATCTTGAAGCTACTCAAGATTTGGCTACCGAAGTCGAAGATGACCTTATCTTAGTAGGAAAGATAAGAAGGGACCAAAATAAAGGTAAATCTTCTTCTTCTTCAGAATATTCCCCTTCCACCACCATTGATCCTATGATGCAAAAGCTATCAATTGAAGTGCTAGCTCTTAGAAGGCAAGTGGCACAAAGAATGTCATCTAATCCTGCATATAGAGATATACCCAAGAGGACATTTCAAAATCAAGTGTACTAAGGCAATGCTACCAGGAATTAGGGACAACAAAATTGCCTTCCTCCTCTATAGAGGAATCTCGCCCTCAAAACACCTCCAATTGACTCAGCAGTTGGATATCTTGAAGCTGAATTGGACTTCTCATCCTAGCCTGAGTTGAATCCTAAAGAAGATGCTAATCTCTTCACTGAGGAAGAAGAAGAATTAGATGGGGACTCCCATATTGGTTTCTTGAACTATCAGGATGAACCTAGGAGTAAAGGCAATGCAGCTAAGGGGTCATATGTTGTATTCACCTGGTCTAAGAATCAATCAGCTCAACAAGATGATAAAGAGAAAGTAGAGGAGCAACCTCAACCAGTAGTTTTGATTGCTAAGTAGGGATCCACTCTCCCTTTCCAGCCAAAGGGCCTAGTGATTGCAAGAAAGGTAAGTACCCTAAATGCCCCTGCACCTTTTACTTTAAACTCACAGTCTAGTACTTCCCCCCTAAAACTCAAAAAGATGAGCTCTCCTCCTCTGTACCTAGCTCATTTCTAGCATTTGACATAATTGATCATATTAAGAAAACCAAGATTCAAATGTCTGAATTTGAATTCTTACAGTCCCATCCTAAGTAATTAGATAAATTGGTTCAATGTGTTAAAAACTAGAATGTCCCTGTCAAACAAGCAGTTCCCAAAGTGACTCATGATCTCCCCAAGGATGCACCCACTAGGAACAATCTTGTCATTTCCCCTCCTACCACTCCTAGTAAGACTGAACCTTTTTATGTCTCATTTCTAATAAATAGATGGTAGCTGAATAATTGCATTATCAACTCTAGAGCTTCAAATAATGTCATGCCTTCTAAAGTAGCCAAATCCCTTGATCTCACATTGAGCAAGACATTTGGTAGGTGCTTCTCCATGGAGAAAAAGCAAGTGCCAATACTGGGGCAAATAAAAGATGCCAAATTTGCCTTTGCTACCTTTCCAAACAAAAGAATCAAGATGACTGTCTTGTTAGTAGATGTCCCAGCATCATATGGTATCCTCCTTGGGTAGAATTTCTATAGGGATGTTGGTGGTGAATTGAGCATGGATTTATCAAAGGCAAGGATTCTAGTCAAAGGTGTCATGAAGAGACTGCTTCCTAAAAAGGAAGCAAAATATGTAGTTACCTAGACTTCAGCACCTAAAGCTCAAATCCTACTTGAGTCTTCAGGGCTAGGTAACTACTTTATATCCATGGATGAAGTTCATGAGGCATCTGATGAAGCTCCTGCTAGTAACAACCTAGAAATGTAGTCAGGCAGAACAATAGAAGAATTGGCTGGGCCCAATGCAAGTGTGGAAGAATCCCCTCCACAGAATAAAGAACCCCAAAAAAAATCAGTATCAAATAAGGTATGGATTCTTGAATTCGATGGTAGTTACTCCTCCACCGGTTTAGGAGTTGGGGTTGTGTTAATATCTCCTCAAGGAGATATTTTTCCTTCATCTTATAAGTTGCAATTTAGCAACACCAATAACACAACCGAGTATGAATCTCTGTTGTTGGGATTAAAAGCTACCAAGGACAAAGGCATCAAGCTCCTTCATGCTAAAGGAAATGCTGAACTAGTGGTTTGTCAGGTGAGAAACATGTATCAAACCAAGAATGAAATATTGCACCACTACCATAATCTAGTCTGGGATCAACTCAAAAAATTTGATGCTTTCAACATCTCTATAGTTCCCAAAGAATTTAATGATCAGGCTGATGTACTAGCTATTTTAGCCACCCTCTTGATCCCCCACCCAGACTTCAAAGGAGATAGGTACACTATTGAGCTAGTCTTTAGACCAAGCATGCTTGATAATGCCAATTATTGGTAGGTATTCGATAAGGACAATCACATCATTGCCTTCCTGGAGCAAAAGGATAGCTTTAAATAGTTGCATTTTGAAGGTAGTGAACCTCAAGAGCCTGAACTAACTCCTAAATCAATTTCAAGCACAGCTGAGGAGTTCTTGTAACTAAAAGGGAATAAAATTCCCAAAGGCCTTGTTTCCCTTAAGAAGCTATTTGATAAGCATGATAGATTCATCAAACAACAACAAATGGATTCAAGCTCCTCCCAGGAGTTTGATCAAATAAATGTGGGAACCAAGGCAGACCCCAAGATGATGAACATCAAGAAGTGTTGTACTCATGAAGAACATTTCAAGTTCACCACTTTTCATAATGAATACATGGATGTCCTAGCATACTCATATGATGACTTGAAATCACTCTGACCTGATGAAATCTGACACAACATTCCTCTCAAGGCTGATTCAACACCTTACAGGCAAAAGTCCCAGCATTATAATCTTAAAATATCAGGTACTATTTTATCAGAGATTCAAAAAATGCTATATGCTAGGATAATCTTCCTAATCCATCATTCCACCTGGATTGCCAATATAGTGCTTATAAGGAAGAAGAATGGTGAAATTTGCCTTTGTGTGGATTTTATAAATTTGAATCAGGCATCCTTGAAGGATAATTATCCTTTGCCAATCATGGATCAAGTGTTGCAGACAGTGATAGGCTTGGAGATGTTATCAATGCTAGATGGCTTCTCAAGATACAATCAAGTCAAAGTTGGTGAAGCAGACCAGCATAAGACCACTTTCACCATACCTTGGGGCATGTTTGCATATAAAATAATGCCTTTTGGCTTGATAAATGTTGGCACTACCTTCCAAAGAGCAATGGACCTTGCCATCAAAGATGAGATGGGTAAGTTCATCATAGTTTGTCTTGATGACTTGACTATCTTATCTAAGCATCGCCCAGATCATGTGAGCCATTTGCAACAAGTGCTAGAATGCTGCCACCAAAATGGCATTTCCTTAAATCCTAAGAAGTTAATCTTCAGAGTAATAGAGGGGAAACTTCTCAGACACATTATGTCCAAAGGAGGCATAAATATTGACTCAGATAGAGTCAAGTCTATCCAAGAACTTTCCTTGCCCACAAAAAAGACTGCTGTTCACTCTTTCTTTGGAAAGGTGAATTTCTTATGGAGGTTCATCCCTGAGTTTGCCGAGAAGACCAGGTACATTGTAAACATGATGAAAGG
This sequence comes from Torreya grandis, assembly GCA_037957365.1. Classification (NCBI taxonomy): domain Eukaryota; kingdom Viridiplantae; phylum Streptophyta; class Pinopsida; order Cupressales; family Taxaceae; genus Torreya; species Torreya grandis. The sequence continues at coordinate 1,000,755 of JARHVA010003797.1, forward strand.
AAAATCCACCTTCAGGTAGATTGAAGAAGGTAATTTGGCCTTTGAGGATGTGAAGACTACCATTGCCCATGCTCCAATTTTGGCCTACCTAGACTATAACAAAGAGTTCACTATTTACAGCTATGCTTTAGAACATACGCTTTCAGCAATTCTAGTTCAATAGAATAAATAAGGCATGGAATCTCCCATTTCCTTCATGAGCTATCCTCTCAAAGCTCATGAGCTAAAGTAATCAAATATGGAGAAGCACGCTTATGCAGTGGTGAAGGCTATGAAACATTTTCGTTTCTACATCCTCAATTCTTGAGTGACTACCTTAGTCCCTGACACAATAGTGAAATCTATATTGAATCAGTAGGAGTTTGGGATGAAAAGAGGCAACTAGGTTGCAAAAATCTAGGAGTTTAATCTAATCATCAAGCCAATGAAGCTGGTGCATGGGAAGGGGCTGTGCTAATTGATTGCTGATAACAAGCTAGGAGAGATAGAGCATGAAGAGCCAGAAGTGGATGACTCGCCTACAATCCTCTTTGTCTCCCCCATAAATGAGTGGTATTCAGGTATTGCTCATTTCCTTACTTATGGTGAATGTCCTACAAACCTGTCTTATAAAAAAAGGAGGACTGCCAAGCTGAAAGCTGCTAATTTTGTCCTCTAGGATAATGGCTTGTATAAGAGGCACCTTGATGGAACATTCTTTCACTGTGTGGACAAGGAGTAACAAAGCTAAATTCTAAAGTCCTTCCACAATTCAGCCTATGGGGGACATTTTTTTGCCTCAATGACTACCCATAAGATCTTACAAGCCAAGTACTATTGGCCAACTCTCTTTTGAGATGCATACAAGTGGGTCACGGGATGTGAATTGTGCCAGTAGTTTGTTAGAAGGCCCAAGCTAGTTGCCCTACCTCTCAAACTAGTGGTCATAAAAGAGCCTTTCTAGCAATGGGAAATTGACTTTATTGGTGCTATGAACCCATTGTCGAGTGCTAGACATGATTATGTCCTTATAACAACATATTACTTCACCAAATGGGTGGGAGCAGTTCTAACCAAACACGATACTTCAGAAGTAGTATGCAATTTACTCAAAGAAAATATCATGTCCAGGTTTGGGGTCCCCATCAAAATTATCACTGACAATGTTACCTGCTTCACTTCCCAGGAGATTACTCAATTCTGATTCTACTATGGAATTACACTCTCTCATTCCTTTGATTACTTCCCATAAGGGAATAGACAAGCTGAGTTAAGCAATAAAAACCTGGTGACTATCATCAAGAAGCTGGTAGAAGACAACCAAAGGACTTGGCATAAGGCATTGGTTCTTGCTCTATGGGTGGACAAAATTACACCAAAGAGAGCAATTGGTATGTCTCCCTTCTAACTTCTTTATGGTGTAAATGCTGAGATACCAATCACCTTAGAATTGCCATCATTGAAATTTGCTAAGGCGATTGAAGATCAAACATATGAGAGCTCACTTGAGAAGAGGATCATGTGCCTTGCTAAGCTGAATGAGTAGAGAACTACAGTGGTGGACAAAATTTCTGCCCATCAAAGTCTGGTGAAGAAGCTCTTTGACCAAAAAGCAAAGAATCATGATTTATAGATTAGATATCAAGTCCTACTGTGGGACAAGAGAAGAGAACCAAAGGGTTGCACAGAAAGTTTGATTCCCTATGGAGGGGCCCTTTTACTATTCCAATGGTAAAAATAGTTTCCTATTGAAGTATCAAGATGGCACTCTCTTTTTTCTACTTCATAATGGGCAACATCTAAAGCACTTCAACTCTTGAAGTATCAGATGAGTTCCCCTATACATATGTATATTTGTATAGTCTATTGTTCTATTTTATTCATTTCATTTTCATTTTTTAGAGCCTTTCTTTCTAGGTAGCATGACTCCATAGCCTAATGGCACACTTCAAGGCACTCAAGATTTTGGTTTCTACTCCCTTCAACTATTTCAAGTTTCTGACTGAAGGAATTTCCCCAACAGGAGCCAGCTGTTGTCCCTAAAAAGTGATTCCTTATTTTTTAGACAACATAGGACCATTTTGGTCCTGAATGGCCAAAATTGTCCCTCCCCTTTCCAAAATTTTGTTTTGAAACATTTAATTTCATCATTTTCTCAAACTTTTTGGTGAAGGGACTAATAGGTTTAACGGATTCAAAAGCTTTTGCAGGCGAGTTCAATCTAAAGGGACTAGTTTCTCGCACTTGGACACTTTCAAGATAGGTTCAACGCTTTGGTTCAACCAAAAAAGGGTCATCAAAAATCTTCTAATCAAATGAACTAATGAACCATTGAACCTTGAACCACTTTGGTTCAAAGGTCAATGGTTCAAGGTTCAATAGTGGCCCCGATCACTTAACGAGTCTCAAAAGCTTGAACCGTTGAACCTTGAACCATTTGGTTCATTGATTCAATGGGTTCAACATTCAAATCAATTCAATGCATTGGGTTTAAAGATTCAAAGACTACCTCAGTTATGAAGAGAAATGTGCACAATAAAAAGGGTCAAGCGGATGTTTCCAAGTGTCGTCAGTCGACCCCCTTTATGCTTTGTTTTCGTGAATTGGTGGATGCTGCCATGTGTCCCTCTAAAGCCTATTAGAAGCCTCCAAGTGCCAATGTCTACAGTCTCTTCCCTTAGCTTCACTATTTTGAGCAAAGACCATGGTGGGCCCTAGGTAAGTTTCAGAAGTGAGTGAAACATGCCACATGTCATCATTAAAGATGGTCAAAATAAATCCTTTTGATCTCTATGGTCTTACTAAAACTCAGTGGAAGCCACCACTTGTCATCATCTGCAGATTCCCAAAAAACATCAAAAGCTGCCACATATCCCTAGTGTGTCAAAGCAAAACGTGCCATGTGTCTGCATCCATGTGACTAACAAGTGTATTTGAACCATGCCATGTGTCCCTTGCATAAATCAGTGGAGGCCAGAAAGTGTCATTATCCATGAAAGCCTGACTAAGCCCCAAATGTTTCTACAGTGTCACAAAAGCTTGAGAAGTTGGATGCTACCAAATGTCAAAGAGTGGGAGGCATCACGTGTCAAAGGAATGGGGCACTTGAAATACAAAGGCACATATAGAGCTAAGGAAATGAAAGGAATGATAGCCTGCTAGAGAGAAAAAGCCCGAAGGCCACTTAGAAGACCCTAAAGGGCAATTTGCCTTTGAGAAAGGTTTGAGCCTCAAAGAGATGTAGAAGCTACCAAGTGTCACAAGTTGAGACACCGTTTTAAATGAAGCTTCATAGAGTGGAACCCATCACGTGTCTTGACCCAATGTAGTGGAAGCTACCATGTGTTTGCATTTTAACCCCCCTTAGCTGCTAACCAGTTTCAAAGCTTATTTTGATAAGCCTATTTTGAAGCTATGGATGTCACCACATGTCCTCACCCACGTCACAGTGGAAAGTGACCATTGCAAGTGAGAAAGACATGAGGAAGTTGCTGAGAAAAATGAAGGGCCCACGAATGTCAAATTTGTCTCAATGAAGTGTCTGTTGATTTTATCAAACTTAAAGTGTAGACCTGAATGCATTCGAAAAGCCTAAGGCTAGACCAAGAGAAGGAAGAGACAAGAGGGAAACTCAATAGGAGTTATTTCTAGTAGGTGAAGCAGTTTGCCAAGTAGATATTTGGGAGCTGGTAAAATTGAAAGCATCATCTACTTGTCCCCTTGGAGGTAAAGATAGAGTAGACAGTTGTGCAGCTAAGTAGGTGAATGAATGAGTGATTCAGGCTAAGGAAGAGGCACTAAGATAGGAATCGACATGCCACATTTTAGGTAGCCACCTTGCTTTAGCAAGGCCTTTCCTGACAAAACCAAGAATGCATCCAAGGCATTGAGTATGCCAAATAGGTCACTTCATTGGGAGAAAGTGCCAAGTCTCTCTTGGCCTCTATATAATGTAAACTCTTTCATTGTTACAAGAGAGACCTTTTTGATTATCAGAAGCAAAACTCTGCCCAAATTGAAAGACATTACTGAGACTTTGAGCTTAGATTGTAATTCATATTATTTTATTTGAATGAGGAAATGAGTTACTTGTAGACTTTGTGATATTATAACTTATGCTATCTTAGGAGATTATTCGTATGTCTATTTCTTAGGAGCTTTCTTGTCCATTTAATTTGAAAAGTAGAACTAGTGGAGGTGATCAGGAAGGTGCCCTGAAGGCCAATTGTGGGATGACGTTATACCCCCATAAGTACCTTCAGTGTGTTTGCATTTTTCTTTCCTATGTAAAGAGCCTTGGGACAATGTGGTGCCCCCATTGTTCTTCATTTTTCTCTCTCAGGTTGCTGGTCACTCAGCACCCCCATTATTGGTTACTTGCTATCTGAAAGATTCCTACTACCTACTGAAGAATACTTCTGAAAGAAGAGAAGTACCTTCTATCATTGCACTAGGGTTTCTACTATTTAGGAAGGAATCTGGCTCTTGGCTGAAAGTTGCTTCTGAAAGAAGAGAAGCACCTTCCCCATCACCTAGGATTTCTTCCTTGTTTATCAGCATCATCTCTAAAAAAAGAGAGATGGATGGTTCATCCCACCCCTGTGTCTTACTTTTTGCATATATATATTATATATAACCTCTGCTTATTTAATAGGGAACCTCCCCGTGATGAGAGGAGAGATTTGTCCCCTTGTGATGTAGTAAACCTACACATCTGGATGACCAATCTCCCTATGCTGTGGTGATAGGAACTATTTTGAATGCCAGTTAGATGTTTGACAAAATATTCACCCAACACATAATATGAATGGAAATACTAAAATAAAAAAGTAAAATATCTAAAAATATCAACACCTCTATCCTAGATAAGTCCTCCTAGAATTATACCATCTAAAGTATAACCATCATCATAATCAAATGTATGCAGATCAATGGTATAAGTAGGAATGATATTTTCATTTGAAGTTATATGATAAATAAAATGTCTAATCTTAGTTAAGACCATATGTCTGTCATCAATAAGTGGCTAAAGGGAGTGTGACTTTAATGATGGTGGAAGATGGGAGATGAGATGAGGGGATAGATATGAAGTTTTGATCTTGAGCTTGATCTCATTCAGCTCACAATCATCATAATCTAGGAGGTTAGGTGGTATGTTCTTGATGATTTTAAGGTGATCATTATAACCTCAGGTAGAATTGACAATATAATTGAAACATTAAGATTACTAAAATGAGATACTAGGCAAAGGTTCAAGGGTTATAATTTTAAAGACACCATGTTCTTGAAATTATTCAAAATTCTAAGGGTTTATGTCTCTTTGAATCTTGTAGATAATGTCATCATGGGTAAATTTGATGTATTGGTAAGAAAATGAGGTAATGACACTCATGCTAGAGTCAAAAATCTACCAATTAAGATGTTATAAGAAAAGGGAAAGTTAAAGATCATAACTTTGACGTAGATGGTGACATGAAGGATGGTAATAGGAATTCATATGCAACCTAAATGAGTAATTTTCCTTCTATCATAACTTTGACCTGTACTACATGTGGACTTGAGATTGCACCTAGAATATCTAAGAGTTTTAATGAAATTGAGGGAGGTAACACAAATAGCAAAACCCTCATCAATCAAAGCAAGCTTAACTTATATATCATTGATTTGGATGTTAATAAATAGGGGAGGATCATCTACACAAAGAAAATCTTATCTGGAATGATGAAAGCAATAGGAAATTTAAGGGAAGGAGAAGTGTCCATTTTTTCATCAACATGCATAGACATATCTTCAGATTATTGTAATATACTATCTTTAGAACTAGACAAGGTGGCTTCACATCCTATTAGGAGAGTATGAGGGATGTTCACTTCAAAGAATATTTGCATCAGATGGTATGATGATGGGGGGAGGTTTGCATGAGTTATATAAAAGGTATTTGAGATGGGAGATGAGAAAGTGATGTTATGGGGTCCATATCATAATAACCCATGGGGGGATTGATAGATAAAGGTACATAATGTTGTAGGATATCCTAAAAAGGATAATTGGAAGTGAATTCAAACTTGTGTTGATAAGATGTAGTTGGAGGACAAATAATTTGATTGTGATTATATGGTGGGATAGTTGATTTAGGTATTTCTTATGATTAAGGTGAATAAATACTATTAGAAGGTTGGGGAATGTTGGTGATGTGTGAAGATGTTGGGGGAGTTGTAAATTGTGAGAGGTATTATCTAGTTGGGATGTTGGAAATGTTTCTTGGAAATATATAATATCCTCTTTCCTAAACTCCATGAGATGAGATGAGGTACAGTCTTGAATGATAATTTTTTTGGGAGGTTTGGTGTATGTGTGTTGGATTAGAGTTAATAAAAGTAATTACCCTTCATATGTTAGTCATATTTACCACATTTTCTTTAGTAGTTTGGTGTATAAGAATTTAAATATTATTAGTATAGGGAGTAGGATTTTCATTATTATCTTGATGATTAGCAATATGATCTTTGTATATGGCAAGATGAGCATTAGCTTGATTTTTGTTTTGTGTTTTGTGAGATTTAAAGGCTATCATATTATTGGCACTTAAAAATGGGTGAATCATGATCAAAATTTGGGCCAAGAATAAAATCCATAGCTAGATTATGTAATTATCTATAAGTCTCATTAGAGTGTCCCCAGCTTACATGAAACCAACAATTTTTTTTGGATCATACCATGATTTCATAGGATGAGTGGGGTCAAGATCTCATGGTAGAAGCCTACAAATATTATTTTGAATATTGGATAAGGATAATGGTTTATGGATATTAATGCTATTTATTTGGTAAAATAGAGGATTAGGAGGGTTGTTTAGAAGGGGGGCATGTTCTAAAATGTTGTTGGGAGCAATGGCTTGGATGTTGTAAAGAGTGTCATAAGTATTAGTGACACCATCATTGGTAGCATAATTTTATTTTTATTTTTAATGAGAATATGAGTTCCCATGAGAGGTTGGGATGGTTAAAAATGATTTATGAGAAAATCTTGGTGTTTAGCTTGATTGAGGGATTCTTCCAAAGTTCTTGGGCAGAGAGTCCTAACTTGATATTTCAACTTAGGGTAAAGAGAATTAGTGAATAGATGAAATATATTATCATATACCATGTTCTGATCACACTTATTAGATAATTTATTCCATCATTTGATGAAAGATTATGCAATTTTTATTTTAAGTTGCTTGCAATTTATGAAGTGAGCCAATGTATTCTCAGGGAGATCACTAGTTTGAAAATCTTGTACTAGGGAATTAACTAGATCTTCCAATATAATAATAGAATGAGATTTGAGTTTATTGTACCAATTTAAAGCATCTTTAGAGAGTGTTTTAGTTAATATCTTAGTATCATCAAAAATATTAAGTTTGACCTAATCTTATAGAGATTACCAAATGTTTTAAAATGTAATGTGGGATCATTGGACCTATTATAATTGATAGTAGGTGTGATAAATCCTATTTTGATATTATAAATTTGAGGTATAAGAGGTTAATTTTGGATATGTTTGATCATTTTATTAATGAGGGGTGGTTCAGGAATGAGGTTTCCATAGGAATCCCTAAGGGGAGTGGGGGTCATTAAAATTTTATGCTCCCCATGGAACCTATTAGGGTTGATTTTAAAGGTGAATAAGATTATTTTGTATCTACATCATTTGATTGGAATTATTGGTTTGAAAAGTGTTCATTTTATTGAGCATTTATAGTAAGAGTTTATGGGTTTGGGTAGTATTTTGACTAGTGTGCATGGAATGCAAAGCATTGGTATTGGTATTAGTGGTTTAAGTTACACTATGAGTAGTGGCATATGCAACACTAGTGGTGTGAGAAGAATTGGTGTAAAATGAAGTACTCATTGCATGATTAGAATGCGAAGAAAAATATGCATTAGTGGAAGGGTTAACATTAGAATAAAAATAAGCACTAGTATCATGATTGGCATTGGTAGAAAATTATGTACTAGTGGCATGATTAAGGAGGAGGGTCTTTGGAAATGGCCCACTAGAAGTTGAACCTACCATGTTAATGGAGATAATTAGTAGGGAGGTTGATGAGATAATAAAAGAAGAGGTCATGATGTGGGAAGGAATAAAAATAGAAGGGAAAGGTTGAGAAGAAAATTTTCCCCCTAAATCCATGATAGAATGTAGGGGAGGATGAATGAAGTTCTTATATTTGAGCACCCATCATCAGGCTATAGATAATTGAAGGGTCTTTTCCTCTATGTTGAGAAAATTCATTAATGAAGAAGATAATTTTAGGTGTGTACTCTAATTTTGGATCATCTTATAAAGATAAAATATAATTATGAAGTGATGATGAATGAGGAAGAGTATCATAATTGGTAGTGTGAGTGGAAGCATGAACATTGCTTTTATCTAAAGTAGAATCCATAAGATATTTTTTGGGAAACCTATTAGGATGGGTAAGAATCATCATGTTTTTTGGATTAAACCTTTTATTATCCTAAAACAATAAATTCATGATGATAAAAGGAGGCTAAAAAGGTTAAAAATAAAAATTCAAAAAATAGGATACATAATCAGACTGGTCGATTGTGTTCTGTAAACTAGGGAATAAAATAGAGAAAAAGAGAACATAGTCATATAGGTCAACTATGTAATACTAAATAGGGAAAAAGATAAGAAATAAGAGGACATAGTTGGATAGGTTGACTATGCACTTCTTAGACAAGGGATTGAACATGAAGATAAAAAGACATAGTAAAAAATGTTGACTATGTATTGTAGGTAGATAGGCTAAATAGTTTGTAAGAGTCCATGTCAATATAAATGATAGTGTTTTGAATCAAATAAAGGTTTTACAAGATAATATATAATAAAATTAAATTAAGAACATAAGTAATTGGATAATTGTGACTGATCTAATTCAAACACACAACACAAACCTTGCACCAACATTGGCTAATGCAAGTTTTACAATATAACATACAATGATCAAAGAGCATGCAATAATTGGAAATTAAATGATAAATAATTAGTCATCCTAAGTGTTTTTAAGCTATTATGAAGTTTAATTTTAATGTGATTGGGAATTTGGGTAAAATGAAGAAGTAGCAATTAATCTAAGGATGGTTTGAAAAAGTTTAGGTTGAAAGCAATATGTATTGGTGATGGTACTAGAATGGTATTGGGGCCTACCCCCTCACTTCACAACCCTATAATGATAAGGGTGTTAGGAGTTTTTATAATATATACCATAAACCATGTGTTTATACTTGGATAGAAAACCAAGTTGGCTTCCCCTTTGGTGATGAAATCCATGTAGGTGGAACTTGGGAAGACAAATGTTTAATACCTTTTGAATTTAAAGTGATTTGAAAGTGTGTGCAAAAGAGAAAAATAGTGTGACTAAATTAGTAAATTTAAAACCACTTAATTAGTCTATTTTTGTTACTCTAAGAATGCAAGTAACTAAAAAATAAAGGTAAATTAATTACTACAAAAAGAGGTTTATTCCTTGATTGATAAGAGTACATGATTAGTTTAAGCAACACTGTATGCAAATAGTGGATAATAGGTTTGATTGGGTTGTTATTGTTATATAAAAGCAAGATTTATAAGAACACAATCTAGTAGATTGACTGTCTTTTGGATAGAAGAAAGACTATATAAGTATACCAAATAGGTTGATCCAATTGGTTATAGATATATAGTTTTACAAACTAAAAACTTGTGAAAAATAATACTAAAAAAAGAAAATTGAAATGATAGAGAGAGAAATATTGAACCTTGATGGGATTTAATATGTTTATATTACAAGATTTTATGTTTTGATGTTCAAATGTTGATTCAAAATTATATTAATAGAGTTGACTAGATCGATTGTGTTTGAAGCCCTGTATGCTAAAAGAAGAGAATTTAAAATAGATTTGACTACTTTTGTAGACACCTAAATTTGGCCACCAATAACCTCCAACTAGGCTTTTGACCAATTTACACCTAAAGTGCACAATTTGGCCTAAAAAACACTAAATAAAATTAAAAGCTTTGAACCTAATATAGTGAAGTGCTGATTTTGGCTAGGGTATCTCTAAATGGGTTAGTGCAATTTATGGGCTAACTAACTTTGATCAGATCATTTCAAGTCAAAATGCCAATTTTGCACCTAGGTGCTTTAGATTGCTCTTTTCTATCAAATATCTTGCATAAGACACATGATTTTGTTATTTTCTATTGATAAAATCATAAATGGGATAGCAAATCCAATGCATTTGACATTGACTTCTAATTCCAATCTAGTTGAATTTTGGACCAGTAATAAGGTATTATGATCAATTTGAGTAATTTGTGCACAAAGTGCTTAATCATGATTAAGAGCTAGCTAAAAAAAATCAGGGACTAATCAATAATTCCATGGAAACTTGTTGAATACTTATTTTTAGAATTGAATATTAAATATCTGCATCATCATGTGACCTCATTTCTTGGGAAGACATCCTTAGGCCATAAATGCCACAAATATCAGGATTCATACCTCCCATGCCTCATCAAATCCCTCCATGCCTCTTAATTACTCTTATATCCCAAATATTGATGAGCCTATTTATCAATTTTAATTACATAATTAGACTAATCCTTAGACACACATCTCAATCCTGAGATGGATGGTTTAGGTTGATTCTAGCCATTTTCCAAAATCTATAAATAGAGAGGCCATGAACATCATTTCTAAGCTATTTTGGTGCAAAGTTATTATGCTCAAATATATTCAAAAATCTTGGATAATGCAAAGTTATAATGCACAAATAATTCTAAAATCCATTGCAATTAGTTTTATAATGACAAAATATTGAGAGAAGCTTCACACAAGGCAAGCCAAAGCTAAACATGGTGCCAAGAGGAGGTGGAGGATAGTCAAGCTCCATTGCAACAGACCTTTCGAAGCACAAACCAAGAAAGCTAATCGAAGAACACTCTTGAAGCATAAACGAAGGTAAGGAATGTGTGTTTCTTTTATTTTATTTGTGCTTTGTTCATTTGTTTTTCTTCTCTAAGCTCCCCCTTTGATATAGGCTTAAGGTGTTAGCATTTAGTGTGTTTTATTTGATTTTGATTTCATTCACTAACACAATACTAATCTCCCCTTATTTCAATCCTATGTTCATAAATGGCACACTTATTGGGACTAAATAACTTCATAAAAATTATCACAAAGATCTTTCAAGCAACTAAAAAACTTTTGCTACGCAGAATCTTGGAGTGGGAGGTTTAAAAGAGTGAAAAAATCAATAAAAATATGTTTTTCTATAAGTGGCAGTTTTGACTAGACATAGTCATGGGATTGTCTTGAAACTCACACATTTTTCTAAACAAGTCATGGTATTATGACTAAAACATTAGTGGTTAAGTGATAATACCACTACTTGTAAAGTTGTGGTATTGATCTGCAACTTATGGTATTGTACTGCAACTCATGGTATTGTGTTTTAACTATTTTATTTGTCTTTATTTGCATGTCTAATATCAATATTAACAATACCACTACTCACAAGTAGTGATATTTCAATCCCACTACTCATAAGTAGAGATATTAATATATTTGTACTCTCAAGTGGTGGTATTATCACTGTGAGTCATGGTATTATAGTGTGTTGAACATGCCATTTTCTAGAGCTTTATTTGGGGTCATTCAAACTCTATTTTCAATGATTTTTTTTTTTAAAACCATATGTTTTTTCTTAAAATTTCATAATATTCCATTAGTTTATCTTGAATTTTTATATTCTTTTCAAAAAACCTCATTTTACCCTAAGTATCAAGATTTTGACCCTGAGTAGTGGGATTATTGTTTACAATATTGCAACTGTTAAAGTTGAAGGATTGTCCTACAACTAGTGGGATTGTCAAGCAAAGTTACAATATTATGACTAAATTTCTTGTGGTTAAGTTATAATACCAAAAAATTTAAAGTTGTGGGATTGTCTTGAAACTCATAGTATTGTTCTGTGAAGTAGAAAGATTTCACTTTGCAAAAAACTTGAGACTTCATTTTTCAAAGTTTATTATTTCAAACTAAATTAGATTCAAAGCTAAAGGGCATACTAGATTTTTTCATTGCAGGACCAGCTTGGAAAATTGATAAAACATGTTTAGATCATCTTTATCATGCTTTAAAATTAACTAGGAACATTATTTTGGTGCTTAATAGAAAATTTAGATGCTTAAATGAATGTTTTCAAAGTTACAATCTTAAGACCAAGGGGTCAAAAGAATACCACCTCATATTTCATTTGGGTTTTAAAATTGAATGCACTTATCATTTTTGTCTTCAGTATTTGCTTGATTTAATTTTTTTTAATCAAAGAGAGGGGTGTTGCATGTATGCTCTTCCATTTGTCCCCTTAAGGGAACCCTTGGAATCAAAAGCACCATTCCTATTGCAAATTGCCTAGTCCAAGGCATAGAAAGAACATCATCTAAAACACTCCCCAAGGACTTGTCAAAGTTTGGGTGACCTTGAGAATGACCTTAAAGTCTTTCTATTTTAGTCTTTTATTTCATGCAAACTTGGCTTGTGAGGGGGATGCCATTACCTCTCATGAGTTATTTAGGGAAGCTTTGACCTAGGGTTTCATCTCCCAGCATTTAATTCACTTACTCCTTCTGATATGCACATGGGATGTATCTACATTTGGACATCACACTACACTAAGTGAATAATAAGATGTAGTGGTTGTAAAAAGGACTAGACCTTTTTACAACTAGCCAATACCATGGTCACCCAATTTCCATGCTTGTTTTTTGGATCATTTGATGTGAAATTCATAGTGCAATTTATTCCCCTAGAAACATTTGAAATATTTCTAGTTTAGTCAACCCCATATTGCCATACCCTTGCTAGGATTTGGATGATTATACTTAGTGTATTTTGGTTATTTCTGCTTGGTATGTTTTAAGACTAAAACTTGTTTGTTTGTTCATAAGTCATGTCAAAATAATGTATTTAAGTTAAGGAGGGTAGTGTTATGCTACTTGAATCATGTCAAGAAATTTTGAGACTTTTGAGTCTTTGAAACATAACTTAAATCACATCATTCAATCATGCGTATGCCATTAGGATGCTCAATTTGTTTCAAGACTAGTTTATCTTGTATCAAAAACCATTATTTCAAGCCATGTTATGTATACCATTTAGACCTTTATGTTATGTTATCATGTTGTCCAATCTTGTCTATCTTGTTTGGTCAAATCCTAGTTTTTAATGTTGAATTTTCAATTAGCCTTGTCAAGTTTGGATTCAATCATTGATTGATTTCTATTTAGGCCTCAATTCATGGGGTTGATACACATATATTTATCTTTTGGGTTGCATAACTTCAGTTAATTTATTACCCAAATTTGAAAACTATTGATGGTTTTTTTGTTTAGTGCCTATCCTCATCATTTTTTGTGGATTTTTTGGGAGAAACATAGCCTTTCTCCAAATGCCTTTTGTTTAATGCCTTATGCAAACTGATTATGTTTATGGTTGATTTTGTGTGTCAGGTTTGTGTCAAAATTATTTCCAAACTTGTTAGATTAAATCAAATCACATCATGCCTTTATTTCAAGTCTAAATTTTGATTTCATTTGGTTAAAAGTCTTAGCATAGCATATTTGAACCTAGATTTTGACTCTGCATTTGGACAAAGGACCTAGTGACTTAACTTTTCCCTTTCCTAGTTTAGACGTTATTTGGAACACTTTGACCTAGACCTTTGACATGCCAATTTTTATTTAGAGGCTTGAATTTTTATGCATATGACATTTGACATTAGACATTTCTATTATAATATTTTATGCCAAGTCTTATCACAAACTATTTTGGAGTTACAACTCTATTTTTAGACTATGTTGAAGATACAACTCCACTTTCGACCAAGTTAGACCAATTTTGAACCATTTGTCCTTTGGACATAGTTTTTTTTAAAGTTTGTAAAACTCTAAGCCTTTTTGTTTTCAAAGAATTCATCATTTATGTGGATATGCCTAGCTACACCTATGGTGGAGTCATGTATAATCCAACTTATGATAGAATGGATGCACAATATGACTTTTATGGCTTTAGTCAAGACCCCAATAATGATAATATAGTTTTTGAGATAGATTTCTATCCACCTCATAATAATCATTCATGGAAACAAAGTCATGAACCAGCACATGATCCAAATCAAGATCTTGATTGGTATGAAAAGGCTTGTGAGGACTTTGAAGACCTAATTATAGATAATATTTTTTGGGATATGGATCCATACCCTCTTTACAATAATCAGTACATGAAACATAGTCAAGAACTAGCTTATGAGCCAACTCATGGCTGGGATGATATGGTTTATGAGGAAGACATGGATGCTTTAGCTTATGGGAGTAATCAAGCTCCACCACATTGTACCATTTCTATTATAGGACCACAATGTCACACCATTCCATACCAAGACCTCATCCTTTAGTTTGTGTGAGCAATCAGGCTCCACAATGTCAAACCATTTCTATACTAGAACCTCATCCTTTGGCTTGTGCAAGAAATAAAGCTCTACAACACCCCTTCATCATTCCAAGACCTATTCCTTTGGCTTCTGTGAGAAACCAAGCCCCACAATTCCCTATCATTACCATTTTAGGACTTTATATTTTGGCCCATAAGAGTAATCATGCTCCTTAATGCCCTACCATTATCTAACCATAAGCCATTCTTCATTCAGAACCAATCCCATCCAAACCTCAACTGATCCAATCCTTTGAAGACCAAGCTATGTCCAAAATTGGTATTTTCTAACTCATTAGAAACCAAGTCCAAGAAAACTAACCAATTTGAGATGTTTTTGTCAAATCAATCACTTATGATAAGTCAACCTATGATGAATCACCTATTGATCCTATCCTAGTTGTCAAGGAGTCTCACACTAATGATCCAATCTCTATTGAGTCACTTCTTAATGATTATAAATTCCTTTGGGCAAATCATTACCTCAACCATATGCCTATTTTTCAAGAGCCTCTTATTGATAAGCCAATCTTTGAGGAGTTGTCTCTTGACATTTTTCTCATCCTAGAGGAGTCTCACTTTAAGAAACCAATCTTGGTGGAGCCCATCATGCCATTACAAGTTATTACTTATCTAATACCAAACATTCAACAAGACATCATTGTAATAGAGTACCCATTAGATGAAGAATCAAATTTAGATTTAGGTTTTATTCTTAGATTGACATTAGATTTAGCATCAAAATTAGAATAAGAATCAACATTAGATTTAGAGTCCCTTGAGTTAGAATTAGATTCATAAAAATAATATGTTCATGGTTGTTACAACATTGGTATTACATGCCTCACAGATCAATTTGAATCAATTTGTGATCCTTCAATGGTTTTTAAGGATGAGTGATTTAGCTTTGACATAAGTTTTCCTAGTATTTTTAATGAGGATTGTGAAGCCTCTCCCCATCCCATTACCATTCCATGAGCTATTACCATCAACCAACATATCCATATTATTGACATTCCATCTCCCACAAGTGTCGATTGGGATTGATAAAATCACACTTTATTAAATTTCATCCATGGTGACATAGCAGTTGAAGAAGATCAAGGAGGCTAAGACCACATTCATGTAGTATAATAACACTCTCTTAGTGAAACCTTTTCAAAGGTGCTAGGGGAAAAACAAAGTTCAAATTCAAAATATTCTAGTAAAACCTTTTTAGAGTGTTAAAAGATAATCAAATTCAATATTCAATATTCCTTAGTGAAACATTTTCAGAGGTGCTATGGGACAATCAAGATAACTTCATTGGTAAAAACATCTTTGAGATGCCAATAGTTGAGCACACAAGTTTTTTATGACTTCATAAAGACATAATTCAAGGTAAAATAAAAATAGCTTCCAATCTATAGCCTAATCAGATGGTAGCTAATCTTAGGCCCAAACAACAAAAAAATTTGGTTGTCCTATCGAGAGAATAGGTCTTCAACACCACCATAACCAAAATTATGTTGAATTTGACATCTAAAATATTACATGTGACTAAAAATATTGATCTTTATTTATTTCCCAACCATTCCACATTCCATTATCATCTACCATTCCATTTCACAATCAAACCTACCATCCATTATTTTTCCTTATTTACCATCCATGGTTTCACTTTCCTTTGTAAAGGCTACAAAGATACCTTGTATTGATGCTTGAAGGAATCAAAATCAATGGCCAATGAAGATCACAAAAGCATTCTCAACATCCAAATCTACAAATAATTATTGATGAATTAGTTATTCAGATGAGGTATGGGCTAGCAATTAACATGATCAAGTATTTTTTTGTATCATTTGTTGATTAAGACATGTATCTTTGCATCATTAGGATCAACATAATTAAAAACCAAACCTAGGACAAAAACATGTACCATACCATTTCATTTCCATATCATTTCCATTATTACATATACTTTTACCATTATTTCATATCCCAACAAATCACATTATCACTTGGGGGCAACCCTCTTACCATTTTTTTTAATTTATCAAAAACCATCATTATCCTTAGCAAGACCATACCATCCTATCTAGATCAAATCCTATTTTTAGTCATCCTACCCAATCTTGTTTTGATCTTGGTTCATTGGGTTCTTCCCACACCTTTTGTGAGAGGATTCTAATCAAATTTCAAAAATCAATCAAATCCATGTTTATAATGATAGTCTATAAAAGTAGTGTGATAGTTGATATGGTAATATATCTTTCATTTTTCATCCTATATCAAGTTTGTTTATGTGATCCTTATTATAACTACTTATGGGCAAATCAGTGTCTCACCAATCTTGCTACTAATTATAACTATGTATGGGAAAATTAGTATCATTGACCTATTCTGTCATATCCTAGTTAACCATCTATGGGTAAACTAGGGGTAACACTTGTTTACCATGTATTGTTGCATCACCTTGCCATTTACTATTTTTATTTGACTAACCATTTGATAGATTTGAGAACTTATTGGGACCTAGTTGGATTTTTCCCACCTTTTGTGTGGATGGAATTACTATGAATTGAGGTCATTTTAGGACTATGTAGGTCATGCTCAATTCATTTTGAGGTCACCTTAGTCCCATTTTCCATACACTCTCATCATTTTGTGAGTAACCTAAGTCACGCTCTCGCCATTTTGTGAGTAGGTATCTTATCATTCTCTAATGAGTTGAGATACCTCAAAAATGCCAAAAACATTCATAACATTTCAAAAATTCTAAAAACATTTATCCTATTTAATCCTAGTTAGTTATTCTTGATCTACCTTATTGGGGCAAAGTCATTGTTAGGATGCTTTCTTTTGATTTTATTTTTAGGCTTTTTGTTTGTTTATTTATTTCAAGTTAGTTTTCTATTTGTGTGATTTCTATTATTTTATTTGTTTGTTTGTCTTCTTGCCTATTTGTTTACTTTCAACACTATTTCCTTGACTTAGTCTATATGTGTTCGTTGGGTGATTCTTTGAGCACATTATTTTTGAGTCCATCCATATTCATATGTCAACATTGTCATCATGGTTTTTATTGTTGGTGCATTGTTTATGTGTGTTTATTGGATCAAGAGTTAGTCCTTATGCATATTTTGGCTAAGTCTTCATGGTGTTCTATCATGAAGCTTACCATCACATGCTATAGTAATAATTATATTCAAGAAGGTCTACAATCAATGGAGCCACAAATTTTCTCCTTGGCACCTTGGAAAATCCTCCCATCTCACCCTTGATCAAATCAACCAATTAATGATTGTAGTTGTGTCATTTCTAATTAGGACAAGCATCTCCTCATTATTAGGTACAACTAAATCATTTTCTATTGATCAATCTCATTCCTCTAGCCATCTCCTTCATCGCTTTGCACCCACTCATCTTTAATCTATTTTCTAGGTTATATCATTGAGTTATGCTTGCTAATCATCCCTAACTGGGGCACCATTAGTTTTTGATAATCTAGGTCTACTTAATGGTTATTAATACCTATGGGAAAATTATTATTTTTACTTTTATTCCTAATTATAACTACCTTTGGGCAAATTATCAACCTTTTTACATCAATGCATACAAGCATTTTCTAATTTAGATTAATCTCAACCACAGGTTAATTCCACCTTTCTTGTTATTTTTTTGAGGGACCATCCATCAACAAATGTGATGGCCACTCACTCAAGGGGGCATCATCCTAGTGTAGACATCCAATTCCTAACACCATTTGTGTTGAAATTGTCAATCTTACTTGAATTATACTCAAATGCACATTTTAGGTCAAAAATTTAAAGTGTCTTAAATGGTTTGAACTTATCATTTACAAGTGCAAATTTAGGTCAAAGTATCCCTAAATAGGGGAATACATCTTATGGGTCAGATAACTTTGATCAGATCATTTTGAGTCAAAATGACCATTTCACCATTTAGTGCTCTGAATCACTCTTTTCTTCTAATTTATTGGTACAAATCTTGTACCTTTATAATTTGTTGTTGGCAACATCCTAAATGGTAATATGGTTCCAATGCATCTAGCGTCACCTTCTAATTCTTCCCAAGTCAAATTATGACCTAGTAATATGACTTTATAACCATTTTGATTAGTTGAGGGTCAAATTTCAAATAATTTCACAAATGTTGATTAACCTTATTTAAGGCTAATTTATCCAAGTTAAGAGCTTAATTGGATTTTACATGAGAGTTGTTAAATATTTTTGTTTGAAAATTGATTCTTATTATCTGCATTACCTAGTGACATAATCTATGGGGTGGCATCCATCAAGCCATAAGTGCATAAAATATCAAGATTATGGGTCACCCATACCTAGTTAATTCCTCCCATACCTCCCATGCCTCTTCAATGCCCCTTCTTCCAAGGTCATCTTGAGGATAATTATGGATTTAATTCCAACTATTAGGATTATCCTCAACCACACATCTCAATCCTAAGATGGATGGTTCAAGTTTATCTTCACCAATATCAATAATCTATAAATAAAGAGGCAATGGACATCATTTCTAAGCCATTTTGGTGCAAGGTTTTTATACTCAAATATCTTCAAAGCTTGAACGTTGAAAATTTATAATGTTAAATTGTTTCCACAAAGCTTCATTGATAGGCTAGTTTAGTGATTTACAATCAAGAGGCTAGGTCTTATGGAGTTTTATTGAGGTATTAGAGGAGATTACCACCATTTTTGACAAAGACAAGGATGCTTGATCAAGGGAGAACATGTTTTTGAATCACATGGGTATGGTGAATTCATTTGGGAAGGTAATATGGTGTTGATTTCTTTTATTTCTTTCTTTTTATCCTTTGTAATTCCCATAGGAATAGATAGTCTTGGTTAGTTAGTTCTTTATGCATGTTTCATGGTTTATGGACTAATGCTTGACTAACTTGATTTATAATCCTCTCTACATCTTGGCATACCCAGCAGGACAAGACACATCATACACCTAAAGAAGACCCTTTTGTAACTTTAAAAAATTCATTTAAGCTCTTAAAACTCTTGAAAATTGATTTTCTAACTTTATTTTTCCATTTTTGGTTTCCATGGTTTTTACATAATAATCGACATTGGCAGAAATATTGACATTGGTTACTGACATAACTGATGACAGTTAGTAGAACTGACATCAGTTATATCTTGGTTAGGCATAACTGATGTTGGTGGTATTGACCAACATCAGTTACTATGTTTTTAAAAAAACATATACATGAGACCTACTTTTCCAAAGTTTCTTATTTCAAATTCAAAAGGGATTCAAAGCTAAAGGACATGCTAATAATTTTACTGCAAGGTCAAGTTTAAAATTTGATTAAAACATGTCTAAATCACCTTTGCATGATTACAAAAATTGATTAAAAACCTTGATTTGGTGTTTAACAAAGAATTTAGGTATTTTTGGTGAATGTTCTCAAAGTTTACAACTAAGACCAAGGGGTCAAATGAACACCACCAAACATTTCATTCGAGTTTAAAATTGAACACACTTGTTAATTCTTGTTTTCAATAGTTGATTAGATTAATCTTGTTTGGAAAAAAGAGGAATGTTTCATGTATGATATTCCATTCGTCCCCTATAGGGAACCCTTAGAATCAAAATCACCATTCTTATTGTAAATAGCCTAGTACAAGGCTTAAAAAGAATGTCACCTAAATCACTCCCCAAAAACTTGCTAAAGTTTGGGTGATTTTGAAAATGACCCTAAAGTATTTATATTTTATGCTTTCTTTATTTTTATGTGAACTTAGTTTGCGAGGGGGACTTAATCACCTCCCACAAGTTCTTTAGAGAAGTTTTGACCCAGGGTTTCACCTCTTAGCATTGACTTCATTTGACTCCTTTGGAGTTGTACACAGGATGTAGTGGCACTTTGGACATCAAACTACACTAAGTAAACAATATGATGTAGTGGTTTCATAAAAGACTAGACCTTTTTGCAACAAGTCAAGTGATACAGACCCAAAATCTATGCTTTTCTTTTACATTGCTTGGTGTGAAAGACATTATGAAATTGATTCCCCTAGAAACATTCAAAACTTGATAGTTTAGTAGACCCCACTTTACCATACCTTGTCAGTTTAGACTTAAGACATTTGTTTTTTGTCATTAGCTTACTTGGACTTGATTTATATATAAACTACTTGTTAACTCAATGAACTTAACCAAAACACATTGTCCTCAATTTTCTTGAGCAAGGGAGGCATTACGCTATCCAAATGGAAAATTCATCTTTTCCTTGTTCAATTTGTTATCAAAATATTTGTGTCATGACATCCACTTTGGCACAATCATGCTGCCCAATTGAGTCTATAACTTTTAGCCAATTTATTTAAATCCTTCATTTATAATCCACATTTGAAATTGAAACTTTTTGAGTTCTAAGGGTTGGTGCATCAAAGTGGGTTCACCATTTATGCACTAAGATTATTTTAACTTGGGTTAAATTTTCTATTTGGATTGAAGGTCATTTATTAAGACTCAAAATCACATTATCATCTTGGTGGACTAAAGTTATCTTGCATATCACTCACGCTTTGGCTCTTAGAACATATTTTATCCTACTAGAATAATGTGGTGACATTGTGCTACCCATTTGGTCCTAGATTTATACTTAGTGATTCATGTATGTCTTTACATCTTGAGTTTCTTAGTTCATTTTGTATTCTTCGTAATCCAAAGAGCTTTCCTCTAAAATTCTAGGGTCAACTTGTCAAAGTTAAAACTAGCTTTTATAGTGTGGGTGTATCACAAAGATCTAGGCTTTGGTGTACTAGTTTTCACCTTGGGTCTTTGAGTTACCTTACTCTCTTCTAATATATATGATTTCAAATTTACCAAAGTTTAAGTAATTTCATGAAACAAATCTTCCAAATTGTGTGTGGTTTCAAACAAGCCTCCTTTATAGTCTCATTGGTACCTTGGTTATTTGTTTAAAAAGAGATCCAAAGCATACTTTGATTGGTTTCAAAACATTGATCCAAAGTTAGTCAAACACATAGAATAACTCTTTTTAGACATGGATCAAAGGTTTACTCGTAGTGGGGCCTCTTATGGCCTTAGTTATGAAGATGAGCAATTTTATGATGGTCAAGATAACCCCATTGATTTCGATGATATCCCAATAATATTAGGATTTGAAGATGATTACAATGAATATCAAACCTAAGAAGGTCAAGATGAATCCCTTCTTAGATTGATAGAATCAAGTGCTAGACTACCTTCTGACTTTCCTATGGAATAATTACATACCTTGGTTAGAGAAGGAGAATAATGATGGCAAGAAAAAGATTTTGCATAAATAGACATACCTTATTCTAACAAAGGAAAGGAAATACAAACAGAGTCAAAACCTACAAATTTAGATATTTTATCTAAGATCAAGCTAATAATTCAATAATATGAAGATCAGCTTGTCACAGACTTAACTAACTCCATAGTTGCCACTTTTATTCACAATAAGGCTTCGAAAGAACATGAAGATATGGTTGATAGTACACAATAAATATTAGATGAGAACATTACCATAGTGGATCAAGGTATTCTAAATGAATAGTTAAAGTCACAAGAGACCTTACAAGATGTTTCATTTGACATGGAACATACATTCTTCAATCATCAAGAACCTCTTGTTACTTTACAAACTCAGAAACCCAAACATTTAGTTTGAATTGAGGAAATTCCTCAAATAACCAAATATTGGTATATAACATAGACATTTCCAAAATTAACAAAATGCTAAACAACCAAATTTAGGTAATGTTTTACAATGTAATAATAAATGGCCTATATTCTCAACTCAAGCAAAAAATTAGAACCAAATCATGGATCAAAAGGTAGACGCTCCCTATAGATCCATACAAAATCAGGGGTACATTCCACCCTAATAGCAACAAAATTAGAGGCACATTCCACCCCAATAGAAAAAAAATTAGGGGCACATTTCACCCTAACAACATATTATCCAATACACAAATGCCCCAAACATGCAAGAATGGAATTGTATGAAGGAAATTATCCAAAGATTAAAGATAAACAATAGGGTTAAAAAGTACAAATTTGATGAGATATGCTCATACCCATTTGACTTATCTATTCTCCAAAACCCCTTTCCACCTCACTTTTAGGCACCCAAATTTTAAAAATACAAAGGGAAAGGAGATCCATGTAAACACATACAAGCATTCTTTGTCTTGTGTCAAGAGGTTGCTTATAGTAGTGAGTACTTATTATGACTATTTCCACAAAGTTTAGCAAGACAAGCTCTTGATTAGCTACTTAAACTACCCAAGGGATCAGTTATGGATTGGAATGACTTACCATAAAAGTTTGTTAACAATTTTTCATATAACCTAGAACATGAATTGATCGTTGTTGACTTATGCAAAGCTAAACAACATGATGATGAAATTTTTGCTACATATCTACAAAGGTGGAGAGTATTGGTAGGCTGCTTTCAACATAATTTACCAGACAAATAGTTGGCTGATATCTTTACAAAAAATTTGCATTTCAAATTTGTGCATAATCTATAATTATCTTGTGTTAACTCATTTGAATAAATTATTCACAAAGGAGTGCAGATTAAGAAGGCTCTTATTTCTAGGGGCCTTGTTAAGATCTTTACACAAAGATAAGCATCTAATCAGAATAAATCACTGGCTCCTCAAATAGTTATGTGTGATAAGTCTAAGGGATTTAAAAAAAATAAGAACATGGTTGGAAATGGGGTGACGTAAACAAGACATGTACAAATGGTATAGAATGTGCCTCCTCCAAATATACAATTAACTCCCTCAAATCCACTACCTACTTTACAAAGGCAACCTCTACAAAGGACATTTCATAACAATTTTAGAGTCTTTAGAAAGTTAGGAGAATTGGTTGAATTAGTATTACAAAAGCTCATTATAGCTAACTTAATTATATGGCTAGTATCAAGGCCATTTCCTCAAGATCAACCAAAACCAGACTGGTACAAAGAGAATGAATGGTGTAACTTTCATCATGTTGGTCATCATGGTACATATCATTACATTCAATTGTGAGATATTATTAAGGATGTTATTGAAAATGGTGAGCTAAAAATTAAGTTGGCCCCTAATCAAGACACAAATTAGAATATGGGAATCTACAAAGACCCCTTTCCTTAACATGATCCACCACCACCAAGAAATAATCAAAATGGTCAAAATCAAGGATAGAGGTAGAATCAAAACCAACAATAGGGTTAGAATCATAATGAGCATAATTGAGATCATGATCCCCACACTAATAATGTGGCTCATAACAATGTGCCTTATGACTATAATAACATTGTGGGATGCATTTCTGCAACCCACATTGCCACTATTACTATGACATCACATGGCCAATCTCATGTTCCTCACAACATGAGACCCATCATTATAGGGTCAACACCCTCTCCCCCTAGTACTACCATGTCTAGTTTGCATCATCATGTTGCTACTCTATTTACATGAGTTATTAATAATGAACAATATTACCATTCTTCTATAGGCTCCTTGTTGACCCAAAAGTATAACAATGCCATTAATCACCTATGAATCACCATTCAAGGCCCTTTGCCTTGCTCTTATAATTATAATAAATCCTTGCCACCTCTAGGTTGTGTAGTCACAACTAGATGCCCATGAGTTACCATCCAGGGCCCTTCACCCACTTCTTTCCATAAACCTAATGAGAACATTATGCCAATGGCTCCAAAACTGAATACTATTCCAACAAAGACAAAACTAGTTCAATCCATAATTCAAAGGCCTTATAGTATAATGGACTAATTAGATAAAACCCCTATGTAAATTTCCATATTAGAACTCTTACAGACATCTGATGTCCATAGAACCATCTTCAACAAAATTTTATAAGAGTCTATTATACCTAATGATATAAACCTTGATCAATTTTAGAACCTAATTAGACATTTGTCTTCATTTCAGTAAATCACATTTGATCAAAAGGACGTGTCCACCCTTGGCCCAAATCATAATAACCCACTATACATTGAGATAATCATTTTGGATCACAAGATCATGTGGGTTCTTATAGATAAAGGTTCAGGGATAAACATCATATCTTTTAAATTAGTGTGATGATTAGGTTACATGGACAAAGATATTCAGCCAAAGACTATTACAATCAAGGCTTACGATATTGTTGAGAGGGAGTCATCTGGTATAATTTAGTTTCCAGTCATGGTTGGGGCTATTACTCACCACACATTATTCCATATTTTGGATATTGAAATTCCTTATAACATACTTCTTGGTCATCCTTAGATCCATGAAGTATAGGCATTTACATCTACTCTTCACCAATGCTTTAAGTTTCCCCATGATGGGATCAAGGTTACTATTCCCATTGATCAACAACCATACCAATACTACAAACATCTAGAAGAAAAGTTTCATAATTGTAACTATTACCCATGTTCTAAATTCATTACAAATAAGAACAAAGTCATCATTTCTCATCCATCTCTTTCTAATTATATAGACCTTGGTGATCTATCCTCCACCTCAACTGATCCATTTCCTATAGCTCTAGCCAAGTAGGTGATTATTAAAGATAGGAATTTCCACGTATCATATGAAGGATGTCCACATTGCCAAATTACCAAAAGCTCCTAAAAAATTTGGTAAGCCTAAAACTTCTTAGACTCCTAACAGACCTAATCATATTTGGAAACCAAAGAAAAATCAACCAAAACCTCCTATGGTTTTTGTACCTACAATTACACAAAAGAAAGATTGAGAGGATTTTACCAAGGGAGATTGGTTATATTCTAAGGGCCTTATATATTGTTTTTATAATCTAAAGTATCCTATCCCTAACAAGATAATTGATCATCTTGACTATACAGGGAAAGGCCTTGACCCCCAAGTGTAAGGAATTTTAGAGCCCTTATCAACTGGAGTTGTCAATGAGAATTATGGTCTTAGGTTTAAACCACTAGAGGATGACCTCATAACATTTGGTAATGATTCTTCTGAAGTGACTAATAATGAGACTCCTAGTAGTAACATAACATCCTATTATAGCCTTTTTGATGAGCTTGCTAATTTAGATTTGTTTGATTCAAATGCCATATTGACCATAACACCTATTGGAGCTTCCCATCCTAAAGAAAAAATCTATCCTATTATAGCTTCCTATCCTAAAGCAAAAACCTATCCTAGTGGTGCTTCCCTTCCTAAAGTAAGATATTATATCCTTATAATTTGTGCTTCCCATCTTGAAGCAAACCCTCATTGTAATCTATGCCTTTACCATCATGAACTCATAGATTATGATCAATATAATTTGGTCATATGCCTTGATGATTTTTAAAATGAAGAATCAATTATAGAATACATGGGCCTATGAGATGCATTCCCCATTGGTGATCATAAATAGGGTTTTGATTTTTCATTGAATCCTTCTACCTACTTTAGAGAGTAGGGAAAATTTATTGGTCATAATAAAGAAAAAAACATTGAGATCTTCAGGTGAAAAACTCTTTGAGGCACTCATTTATTAGGGAAGAAGTAAATAAAAAGACAAGCCTTTGAGTGAAAACCTATTTTAGGTGCTCCTAGGTAGGAAAGTTTGCTCATCCCCTCAGGACATAGAAAGTCCATTTAGCCCAAGTTCCATAGCTAGTACAAGCATCTCTTTAGAACAACATCAAATATTTGAGCATTTTTCTCTTGAGTTTTTAGAGGTATTTACCAATTAGCTTTTACTTGAGAAGGTAGATTCTAATTCTTTATATTATCCAGATCTTTGGGAGGAACAAAAAGGAGATATGGTAGAAGGAGATGATAACGACCATACATTACCTACAATTCTAGAAGATGGATCCACACTCCTTATGGAGAGCACAATAGAAGTGAATTTGGGAACCCATGAGGATCCCAAAAATGTTTATCTTGGATCTTCCCTTACTAAAGTAGAATGGGAACATATTATATCCATTCTTAGGGATTATATAGACATATTTGCATGGGAATATTTTGACATGCTAGGCCTGGATCTAGATTTAGTTGTGCATCATCTAGCTGTTCACCCTAATGCTAAACTAGTCATGCAAAAGTTAAGAAAGATGCATCCATGCATCACCCTTTTAGTTAAGGCTGAGTTGGAGAAGTTGTTAGGAGCCAATTTTATCAGACCACTAGACTACTCTAAATGGATTTCTAACATAGTTCCAATAAGTAAAAATACCCCAAGCATATGCGTTTATATTGATTTTCATGATATCAACAAAGTATGTCCCAAAGATGATTTTCCTCTGACTAACATTGACATGATTATTGACTCAACTACTAGGTATGAGATGTTATCCTTAATGGACGGATTTTCTAGTTATAATCAGATCAAGATATCCCCTGAAGATTAACATAAGACCATGTTCACCACTCTGTGGGGGACATTATATTACCAAGTCATGCCATTTGGTTTGAATAATGTTGGAGCCACATATCAACATGTAATAAATGTCATCTTCCATAACATGATGCATGACATTATTGAGGACTATGTTGATGATATACTAGCAAAATCAAGAACAAGAGTTGGACAACCTGACATTTTATGAAGAATATTTGAGAGGTTTCATGCATATAAAGTCCAATTGAATCCTAATAAATTTGTCTTTGGAGTCACATCAAGAAAATTTCTAAGGTTCATTATATCACAATTAGGGATTTAAGTCAACCTTATGAAGGTTACCACTATTATGGAAATTCCTCCACCCAACAATCTTAAATAGTTGTAGGGTCTACAAGGCAAGATATAGTCTATACATAGGTTCATTTCTCAACTGGAAGATAAGTTACACCCATTTATCCATCTCTTAAATAAAGGGGTGACATTTTAGTGGGATGAAGATTGTTAGATAGCATTTACAAAGCTTAAAACATACTTGGCTAATCCACTAGTCTTACGACCTCCAACATAAAGAAAACCACTACTTCTTTACATATTGGCCATAAAATATGCACTAGGGGCACTTTTAGCTCAGCATGATGATCACGGTAAGGAACACATGGTTTATTATTTAAGCCAAAAATTGGTAGCCTATGAACATAATATATGCCTATTGAGAAGGCATGTTTAGCTATGGTGTTTGCCACTTATAAATTATGACATTATATGCTAAATAACAAAACTTTTATTATCACCAAGATAGATCCTCTCAAGTTCCTCTTATCTAAAGTAGCTCTTCAAGGATTCATGGATAAATGGATTATGATCCTTAGTGAGTTTGATATTGAATACTAGAATTAGAAGGCAATCAAAGGGTAGATTCTTGTGAACCAACTTTTGGAAGCTCATATTACAACCACTCAACCTCTTAACTTTGAACTTTTAGATGATTCTATTATGATGATAGAATAAACATCACAAGAACCTAAATAGTGGACACTCTATTTTTATGGATCCTTCACATCTCAAGGATTTGGAGCTGGCATATTGTTGATAACACTATAAGGGGATTTGATCCCCAAAGCATTCCATATATAATTTTAGTACATAAACAATATGGTTAAATATGAGTCATTAGTTTTGGGGCTCCATCTTACCATACAATGGGATATTCAAAGATTAAAGGTCTATGGAGATTCATAGCTAATTATAAATTAGACAAGTAATCAATATGAAACAAGAGATGATAAACTTGTCCCTTACAAGTAAATTGTTGATAACCTTAAAAGATGTTTTAAATATCTACAGTTTGAGTAAGTTCCATAAGTTAACAATAGGTCTACTAATGCCATGGAAAAAATTGGTTCCATGATTCGAATGCATGATAGTGATAAAGAGTATTAGTTCTTGATTGAAAATATTCTTCAACTAGCACATATTTTATCAAATTTAGAGAGGATATGGACCATTTTTGATCCTAATCTCTCACCTGAGCTACCATGGTACCAATATTTTTATAACTATTTCCATAGCCATGTCTTTCTTGCCAATGTTTACAATAACCAACAAAAACTTTTCCTTCATTGCCTAACATGTTATATCCTCCTTGGAAACATGATTTATCGAAAAGGATATGATGGAATGCTTCTTTGTTATTTATCTTTGGGAGAATTGAAGCTGACACTAAAGGAGGTTCATGAAGGAATGTGTGAAGCCCATATCAATGGTGTAGTCCTAGCAAATAAACTTCTTAAAATAGGCTATAATTGGACCAAAATGGAGATAGATGCTTGTAATTATGTAAATAAGTGTATTCCTTTTCAGCAACATGGAAACTTGATACATGCACATTCCTTAACATTGTATCCAATTACAACACCATGGCCATTCTCAAAATGTGGTCTTGATCTCATTGGGAAAATTAACCCAACATCTTCAGATGTCCATAAGTACATTTTGACTACAATTGAGTACTTTACCAAATGCATTGAGGCCATTCCTTTCACTTATGTTATCGAGAAACAAATAACCAAATTCTTTTATTATCATATCATCTATAAATATGGCATCCCAACATGTATTATATCTAATAATGGTAGATCCTTTGTAAACCAAGATGTGAAAGTTATTTGTGCAAATTTCAAGATCAAGCATAAGAAATCCACTCTATATAACTGCAAAGTAATAGAAAAGCTGAGGCATCAAATAAACCATTCTATCCATCTTAAAAAATATTTTCAATGATGTTGGTCATAATTAGCACTTACAACTCTTTCCTGCCCTTTGGGATTATATAACCAATCATCACACCCTAATTAGAGCTACTCCATAATCCTTTATTTTTGGCACTAAAGCTATCATTTTGATTGAGAATGAGATCTTGTCATTAAGAATATTACTGAAGCACATTGAAGATGATGAAGACTATAGAGCCTCATAGTTGTAAGAACTAGAACTTCTTGATGGTAAGCATTTGGCTACCCTAGAAAACTTGTAGGCCTATCAGAATAGATTATGGAGAATCTAAAAAAAATGTAGTCTCCCTCAAGAATTTCAGATTGGTGACTTAGTAAAGAGAACTGGAAGAACATGAATATTGAACCCAAAAAGAAAGGCAAGTTTCAGCCTTATTGGTTAGAACCATACATTGTCATGGAAAACTATGGATCAAGAGCATATCGATTGGCTAAACCTAATGGTGAATAAATTTTAGAGCCCATGAACATCATACACCTTAAGAGATTCTATGCATGAACAGCTTTGAACCGTTATCTATATGACCCCTGACTTGGGGGTAACTTGTGCTATCATAATTTTATCCCACCCTTTTATCTTACCTTAAACACATTTTATACTACCCTTGTCCACTTTTCATGAATCTCAACAGTAAAGGCCATGAACTCTTGGCACTCTGAACATATTCTTCATCCCATTTTGGATTGCTCTCTTTGAGAGGCATATTCTTTGTTTTATTTATAACATGTTATAAGCTTGAACACTTTTTTTCCCTTAACCAATTATGATCTTGATTATGTCTCATAATAATTATGAACATCTTTAGTAGCAATTTTATAAATTAGTTTAGTTAGGATAGTCTTGTGTAGTTTCAGATAGGTGAACAACCATATCTTCTCAATTCAAGTATTTGTTGCTTTCTTATTTTATCAATAACTTTGATCTCACTGATTTATGAACATGGGTCATTATAGCTGGATTAGCTATCTTATTGGAACCTCTACTCTTAGGACGTATATCTCCTCAATTAGATGGTCCCACCTTGTTCATAATTTATCCCAAAAATACCAAAAACATCAGAACATGATCCACAAAAGAACAAAAACATTGTCTCACACTTCTATACGTTTGTACATTCATTTTTCACCATCCCTTACTCTCACCATTTCATGATTAACTATTAAGTTTGAATTCTCTCACCATTTTGTGAGCAACTATTAAGTTTAAATTCTCTCATCATTTTATGAACAACTATTAAGTTTGAACACTCTCACCATTTTATGAGTAACTGTTAAGTTTGAATGCTCTCATCATTTTGTGAGAAACTATTAAGTTTGAACGCTCTCTCCATTTTATGAGAAACTATTAAGATTAGATGCTTTCATCATTTTGTGAGAAACTATTAAGTTTGAACACTCTCACTATTTTACAAGCATAAGAACACTAGTTCATCTTATCTTGTCCCACACACTTGACATTTTGCAAGATCATTCTTTCTCATCTCATTAGTTTCTTGTTTGATAAACCATTCTCATTTTTTTTTTGTATCTTCCATATTCTTCTATAAAAATAATCATGTTGTTCTAATCATCATTTTCCTTCTATCCCATTTCCTAGGATAACTACATTTGGCCTAAAGTTCATGTTGGAACATACATCCATGGAACTATGTAGGCAACATCCACTTGTCTTATACATCTAGAGTTAGCTTGGCCAACCCCTTCCTTTTCCTCTCTTCCCCCATTTCCTTTGTCATTTTTATTCTTTAATTAGGGAACAATTGTCAAGTCATTGTTATTTTTTATGATGGGGTGGAAAGTAATGCCTCTATCGCATATGCATGAACATTTGTCTTTAAACTGCACTAACTTGGTTTTTGTTTATGTGTGTTTATTTGGGGTTTCTTGGTGTTTTGTTGTGCTTTCACACCTCTCCTTTTATTTCTTCTCCTCTCTTTTTATTTTTTGGTCTTATTTTTTCTTGATCATTTTTTTTGCTTATCTCTTTTATGTTTCAGAACATCTTGATGATTCACATAGATCTTGATTGTTTATATCTTGATCCTATGTTATTAAATTATTCTTGGACCATTTTATTTATTTCATTGTTTTTGGTGTCTTATTTTTTATATTTGATTTTTCTTTTCTCTTTTATCTTCATGAATGCCTTGATGGTCCACATGGATCTTGATTATTCATATCTTGGTCTCATGTTGTTAAGATGTTCTTGCCTTTTATTTTTAAATATTTTTGTTCCTACTTAAGTCTTGATATATCATATCTTGATTTCAAGTTAGGTTTATTTATGTTTATATTTTTCTTTGTTTTTTATTTTTTGTTTAAATGTAAGTCACTGTAAATCTAATTTTGGTCATTATTTTACCATTATCCTTAGTTATAGATATTCACATTTGAATTGGGTCATTGCAATTAGAATCTTATGTCATTATAATTTATTCATACTTATGATGACCAATTTATTTTTATATATCAAGCACTTTATGCTTATGTCTTAAGGTCTTAACGTCAACATCAGCTCTGATGAATGATTCTCTAGAACACTCTTTAAAACCTAGGTTCATGAGGTGGAATTAAGCTTTTAGGTAGCATGCAATTTAGGCTTCTTTGTCTATGTTTAGACACACATATCTTTGCATAAATTTTAAGTCTAATCAATTATTGGTCATTTTTCATCATTCATCCCTCCTTCTCTCCCAAACTTGGGTGAACTACATTAGCCCAAAGTTCATGTTCGAACATGAGTCCATGGAGCTATGTAGGCAATGCTCAATTTCTATTAAGGTCAGCTTGGCTATCTCCATTGTTCTTTTCATCTCTTCTCATCACTTTGTGCATTCTCATATGATTGGTTTTATATGGATTTCTAAGCCATTACACCATCTCATGTATATTTGCACTTGCTCACTTTAACCTATCTTTTTGGTTATATCCTAGAGCTATTTTGATTGCCAATTGCCCATGCTAGGGAAAAACATCTAAACACTATCTGAATCAAATTGGCCCTATAGGGGAAAAATAATTATTTATTATTTATCAATGATTAAGATTCACCCCAATAGGGCCCAACTATTTTATCATGATCACATTTGCTCTACTAGGGCACTTATTATTATCTTCTCTTTGGAGACCCCATTTTAGTGGAGATTCCCTTCTTAAAGCAAAACATTATCCCTTTTCCTATAATTCCAAGCTCTCCACATTAAAGCCCATGATGTAAATTATTTTAATATACAACTTGTTTCATGATTTATCAATGCCATAAGTGTGTAGTTTATACTCTCACATTGGGTATGTTTACAGTGTGTCCCTTACATTTATGGATTGTATATTTCCTATTCCCCCCATCTCTAGGGCCTATTATACCTCCAATTATATTTTTATCATTGATGGTAATCATGTGTGCAGTTCATCTGGATTTGATCTATTCCCTGGGTTAACCTCTCACTTTTTTTCTCTTTTCGAGAGTTCATCCTGCTCTTTCATCCTAGCATACCCTCTTAAGGGGGCATCATGGGTCTATTCCAATTTATTCTTGACAACTATTTTCTTTGAAAATATGTTTCTTTACCTAAATGTCTCACTGCACCTTCTCAACCAAGGAAAAAATGTAGACATCCAATTCCTAACACCATTTGTGTTGAAATTGTCAATCTTACTCGAATTGCACTCAAATGCACATTTTAGGTCAAAATATATAAAGCATCCTAAATGGTTTGAAATTATCATTTACAAGTGTAAATTTAGGTCAAAGTATCCATAAATAGGGTAATGCATTTTACGGGTAACTAATTTTGATAAGATCATTTTGAGTCAAAATGACCATTTTGCCATTTAGTGCTCTAGATCACTCTTTTCTTCTAATTCATTGGTACACATCTTGTACCTTTGTTTATTTATATTGGCAACATCTTAAATGAGAATATGGTTCTAACTTATCTAGCGTCACCTTCTAATTCTTCCTAAGTCAAATTATAACCCAGTAATATAATTTTGTAACCATTTTGATTAGTTGAGGGTCAATTTTCAAATAATTGCACAAATGTTGATTAACCTTGTTTAAGGCTAATTAATCCAAATCAAGAGCTTAAGTGGATTTTCCATGAGATTTGTTGAATATTTATTTTTGAAAATTGATTCTTATTATCTACATCACCTAGTGACATCATCTATGGGGTAGCATCCATCAAGCCATAAGTGCATAAAATATCAGGATTATGGTCCACCCATGCCTAGTTAATGCCTCCCATGCCTCCCATGCCTCTTCAATACTCCTTCCAAGGTCATCTTGAGGATAATTATGGATTTAATTCCAAATATTAGGATTATACTTAACCACACATCTCAATATTAAGATGGATGGTTCAGGTTGATCTTGACTAATCTCAAAAATATATAAATAGAGAGGCCATGGACATCATTTCTAAGTTATTTTGGTGCAAGGTTATTATGCTCAAATATCTTCAAAGCTTGAACATTGCAAAGTTATAATGCTAAATTATTTCCACAAAGATTCATTGATAGGCTAGTTTAGTGATTTAAAATCAAGATCCTAGGTTTTATGGAGTGTTCTTGAGGCATTGGAAGAACTTACCACCATTTTTGACAAAGACAAGGATGCTTGATCAAGGGAGAACATGTTTTTGAGCCACATGGGTATGGTGAATCCATTTGGAAAGGTAATATGGTGTTTCTTTCTTTCATTTGTTTCTTTCTATCCTTTGTAATTCCCATAGGAATATATTGGCTTGGTTAGTTAGTTATTTATGCATGTTTCATGGTTTATGGACTAATGCTTGACTAAATTGCTTTGTAATCCTCTCTACACCTAGGATTCCCAAACACCATTTGGATATTTGTTTTTTAACCATCCTTTTCTTTTTGGCATACAAGCCATCTCTCATTATTTGAGAAGACATTATTATGCTTATAGCTTTTAATTCCTTCCCAAATAGGGGAAAATTATAGACACCTATATCTGGTCACCAATAACCTCCAACCAAGATTTTGACCAATTGTCACCTAAAGTGCAGAATTTGGCCTAAAAACACTAAAGCACATGAAAAGATTTGAACATGATATATTCAAGTGATGATTTTGGCTAGGGTATCTCTAAATGGGGCAATGCAATTTATGGGCTAGCTAACTTTGATTAGATCATTTTGAGTCAAAATGCCAAGTTTACACCTAGGTACTCTAGATTGCTCTTTCCTATCAAAGATCTTGCACAAGACATGTGCCTTTGTTATTTTCTATTGATAACATCCTTAATGGGATAGTAGATCTAACACATCTGACATTGACTTCTAATTCCAATTCAATCAAAATTTGGACTAGTGATAAGGCATTTTGATCAATTTGAGTAATTTGTGCACAAAGTGCTTAATCATGCTTAAGAGCTAGCTAAACCAAATTAGGGCCTAATAAATAATTCCATGGAAACTTGTTGAATACTTGTTTTTAAAAATGATATTGAATATCTACATCATCAGGTGACCTCATTTCTTGGGAAGACATCCCTAGGCCATAAATGCCACAAATATCAAGATTCATGCCTCCCATGCCTCATCAAATCCCTCCATGCCTCTTAGTTTCTCCTCTATCCCAAATATTTATGAGCCTATTATATAAAATTTAATTACATAATTTGATTAATCCTTAGCCACACATCTCAATCTTGAGATGGATGGTTTATATTGATTCTAGCCATTTTCCAAAATCTATGAATAGAGAGGCCATGAACATCATTTCTAAGCTATTTTAGTATAAAGTTATTATGCTCAAATATCTTCAAAAATATTGGATAATGCAAATTTATAATTCACAGATGATTCCAAAATCCATTACAATTAGTGTTATAATGTCAAAATATTGAGAGAAGCTTCAAGCAAGCCAAGCCAAAGCCAAACATGGTTTCAAGAGGAGGTCAAGGATAGTCAAGCTCCATTACAATAGACCTTTTGAAGCACAAATAGAGAAATACAATTGAAGAAAACTCTTGGAGCATAAAAGAAGGTAAGGGATGTGTTTTCTTGCATTTTAGTTGTGCTTTGTTCATTTATTTTTCTTCACTAAGCTCCCCCTTTGAGATAGGCTTAAGGTTTTATAATTTAGTGTGTTTTGTTTGATTTTTATTTCATTTACTAACACAATAATAATCTCCCCTTATTGTAATCCTATGTTCAAAATTTTGACTATGTATTCAAATCTGGGGATGAAAAAGAAGACTATGCTAAATTGATTAATCCAATCACCTGTATTTAGAGAAGACATACATAAAAATAATAGAGTCATTTTAGAATGAATTTGTGCTAAACTTGCACATAACATGTTATAACTATATCAGTTGGTTCAATATAGTTACAAAAAAATATAAAATTATAATATGATGACAAAATGAAAGCATAAAAGAAAACCTTCAAGGGTTTGATTCACATTAGGTTCACCAAAATGTATACAAAGGTAAATGCAACTGATCTATTAATCAATCCTATCTCATAGAAGATAAATAATTCTTACACTTATGCTTGTTGATATATTACAAATTCCAGGTCATGACCAAAATAAATTTTCTAGACCTAACCAAGGGATCTCTTACCATAATAACATCACTAGAGAGGGTTCCAAAGCCTCTAGTCAAGTAACACCATGCAATAAACTTAGCTAGGTCCTATGTTTTCATATTCATAAAATATTCACAAAGGAAAGTAAAGTCTAATATAGTGCTCACCAATGCTTATGGCACAAAGTGGGGTAATAAACATAAAAAATAAACATATATCAAAGATCTATAATCACGTCAATGTATAGGAAATCCTAATGTATACGAGATATATTCAAATTTAAATCTATATACTATTATAAATTAAGAACAAAGTTAGGAATACTCACCTTGGAATATGAACTCATCAAACCTCAATCTCTCCCTTGGCCAAGGTGCTTTGCAAGAGGTTGTTTTGGTATGTAGGGATAATAAGGATAAGTTAGCTCTAGGATTATTAACTTCACTATCCATCTAAAAGACTTCTCCATAAGATAAGATTAATATCTCTAAATAAAGTTTTTAAACCTTAAGCTATGCTTCTAAATTAGAATGGTGGATAAGTAGATGCACAATATAATATTCTTCTTCTTTTCTTCTCTTATAAATGGAAAAATGAATGCATATATATATATATATATATGAATCTAACCCTAAACCTTTTTGAAAGTCTAGTTGATAGGGTTGGCCCAATCAACTCTTTAATGATATTAATAAAAACAAGTTAGGGACCTAGACCCTTAACATGTTTTATCAATTTGAATACATGGTTGATGGGATGTACAATGTAATGTAAACCATCAAAAAGGATTTTATGATTAAGAAGGGGATAATAAGGGTGGTAAATGATTGGAAGAGTGTGTAAGAGAGGAGATAAGGATTAAGGAAGTGTCTAAGAAAAGGTTAGATTGATAGAAAGTGGTGGTATAGGGGACAAAAATCTTATGAAGCACCAATGGTCTTCCCACCCATTTCTAGATGCACCCTTCAATGGTCTACCCATCCCTTTCTAGAAGCATCAATAGACAAGAGAGAAAACATTAGTAATTGATAAAGTTTGAAATTATTATGTGTATACACTAACCACTTAGGATTACCTATGAATCGATATGTTATCTCAAGTTTTAACCATATGCATGCTTAATATGTGAAAGGAGAGAAATAAATAAAAGGAGATCTAAAGTAGATCAATAAAATATGATTATAATGAGCTATCATATTTTCTAATTGATCACATGGTAAATAAAATTTACTAAGGGGAACAAGGTTGGTATAACCAAGTCACAATAATAATTATCTGAGTTGTTGAGATAAGGTATTAAATAGTCATTAGAAAAGACAAAGACATTCATGAAATAAATGAACTCATAAATAAAAGCATGCAATCATGGAAAGAATGAAAATAATCCATAATAAAATTTGAAAGTAAGTGAAACCATATACAAAACATAATGCATAAGATAAATATCCATGTGAAATAGATAGGTGAAACTAGATTTGATACATAGTAAAATGATATAAGATATATAAAAGTGGATCACAAGCCCAATCCAAAATCATAATGAAGAACAAAGTGAAGGAGCACCATGTTGTGTTCATAGATACCAATAAATTTGTCCATAAATTTTATCCATGTCGTTTGAAATATCTCTATGAAGATGGATCTTAACAACAGGTAAAGTCTCATATATCCTCATAGAAAGTTATGCAAAGACCTCTCTCTAAATCTCCTCAATAGAAAATGTAGGTATAGTTGAAGGATCATGATCATGAGGGATTTCATGCATATAATACTCAAGGAGGGGAATAAATGATATAATAAAAATGGTATTTGTGGGATAAGAAGGTGGTACCATTGGTGAATGAGGAATAATAGGTGAGGAAGGAACCATACATGGGGAAGGTGAAGAAAGAGGAACCTTCTTACATGGGTGACTTGTATAAGGGGGAATATTGGGTGAAGGAATCATCAGAAGGTGATCATGAAGGTGTTACTAGATAATGTAGTAATGATAGGTATGATGGGTACCACACTAGTGCTAAATACAATATGCATCCCCATATTTAGGGATATATTTAGGTAATAACTTGGGACGAGGTATAGCCTTGTCTTTGGGTTGAGCAAGGGTAGGACATAATATGTGAATATATTTCCAAAGATTATAAAAATGGGTGGAATAATGATGATCTATCCCATCAATGTAACATATACGCTTGTTAGTAGATTTTGGGGTCTACTAACAAAAGTGGTAGAAGAAGAGGCTGAGGAAGGATGTTGTAAATGGCAGTCTCCAGTTCAATGATAGATAAATTTATGTATATCACAATAAGGTTTATTAGCCCATTGTGCTATTATGGGATCAATATATCACAAAGGAAGAAGGCCATCACTAAGAGAAGGTAGGGATGGTGTAGAAACTAGGCTAAGCTCATTTGAAGGTGAAGCAAGATTAGAAATAGGATGAGATGCAACTAAAGGTAGAACAAGAGTAGGAACTAAACTAGGCTTAGTTGAGGGTGAGGTAAGACATGCATAAGGCTTAATATAAGTAGCTAAAATATCTAGGGTAAGCAAGCTAGAAGGATCCTAATATTTAGAAAAATGGTAAGGACCAGTCATGACATGATCCATGAGCATGCTTTTAAGAGGCTCTATTTAAACTAGAGGTGTACCATGTGATAGGTCTATATCTACCCTACAAAAAAAAGGAAGGAAATTAAAATTAGACACTATAAATAAGTAATATGATAAAACAAATAGAAATACTAAAATTATAAAGTACAATATCAAAGAATCTCAACATCTCTATCCTAGATAAGTCCTCCTATAAATGGATCATTTAAAACTTATCCATCATCATAATCAGGTGTATATAGATTGATGGTATCGATAATTATGTTGTTTTTTCAACAAGTTTCATGATGAATATAATGTCTAGTCTTGGTTAAGACCATAGTTACATCATTGATAGGAGGCTAGTGGGATTGAGGATTTAAGGATAACATAAGCTGGGTGATGAGATGAGGGAATTGATCAATTTTTTTGATTTTTAGGCTAATATAATTTGCCTCATCATCATCAAAATCTAGGAGGTTAGGTAGTATGTTCCCAATGAGTTCAAGGTGACCATTATAACCTCAGGTAGAATTGATAAGATAACTAAAATGTTGAGATTCCCTAAATGGGATATTATGCAATGGTTCAAGGGTAGGAATTTTAAATACACCATGTTCTTGGAATTATTCAAAATTCTAAGGGTGTGTGTCTCCTTGAACCTTGTAAATAACACCATTATGGGGGAATTTGATGCATTGGCACATAGATGAGGCAATAACCCTTATACGATTAGTCTAATTCTACTAAGAAATATTATATAAGAGATAAGAAAGTTGAAAATCATAACTTTGACATGGATAGTGATAAGAAGGATGGTAATAAGAATTCACATGCAACTTAAAGGAGGAATTTGAATTATATCATAACCTTGACATGTGATACATGTGGACTTGAGATTACACTCAAAATATCTAAGAGTTTTAATGAAATCAAGGCAGGTGATTTAAGTACCTAAACCCTCATCAATCAAATCACATTTAAATTGGATATCACTAATTTGGATGCTAATAAATAGGGGAGGATCATATGCATGAAGTAGAATCTCATCTAGAATCATGGAAGTGATAGGAAAATTAAGAGAAAGAAAATTTCCATTATTTCATTAACATATATGGACATCTCTTCACATTATTATAGTATACTATCTTTGGATCCAGACAAGGTATCTTCATGTCTTACTAGGGGAGGATGAGGGATGTTCATTATAAATAATAATTACATTAGGTAGTTGCAAAGATGGGGGGAAGTTCATATTATTTTTAGGAAAGGATTTGATATGGGAGATGAGAAATTTATACAATGGGGTCTAATTCATTAAAACACATGAGGGGATTGATAGATAGAAGTGCATAATCTTGTAGGAGATCCTAGGAAGGAGGGTTGGAAGTGAAATAAAACTTGTGTTGGTAAGATTTAGTTGGTCTAGTTTGAGGAAAAATAGGTTGATTATCTTTAGATGGTGGGATAGTTGATTTAGGTATTTCTTGTGATTTGTTTTAAGAAATACTATTGGAAGGGTGGGGAATGTTGCCTATGTGTGTAGATGGTGGGGGAATAGTAGAGATAGTATGATAGTTATTATATAGTTTATATGTTGAAGGTGGGTCTTGGAAAGTTATAAGGTCCTCTTGCCCTAACTTTGTGACATGAGATGCGGAAGAGTCTTGAATGCTGCAAAATGTTTGAGGGGTTTGGTGCATGTGTGTTGGATTAGAATCAAATAAAATAAACTACCCTTTGCATGTTAGTCATATTTACCACATTTTATTAATTAGTGAGGTCTATAAGATTGTAATAATATTTGTGGAATGAGTAGGCTTGTCATTTCTATCTTGATGATTAGGAAGAGGATCTTTATATATAGAAAGATGCACATTAGCTTTATTTAAAGCTTGATTTTTTGTTTTGTATTTTTTGAGCTTTAAAGGATATGTCATATGCTTGTTAGAATTTATGAATAAGTGATTCATGATCAAATTTTGGGCCAATAGTAAAATCCATATCTATATTATGTAATTGTCTACAAGTCTCATGAGAGTGGCCCCAACTTGCATGAAACCAACAAAATTTGTTCAGATCATACCATGTTTTCATTGGATGAGTGGGGTCAAGATATCATGGTAGAGGCTTTGGAAGATGATTTTAAATATTGGCTAATTATAATGTTTTGTGGAAATAAATTTCATTGTTTGAGAAACTATAGGATTAGGAGTGTTGTTTGGAGGGGGAACATGCTCCATAGTGTTAATGGGAGCAATGGCTTGAATGTTTTGAATAGTGTCATAAGTATTGGTGACACCATCATTATTAGCATGATATATTTTTTTAATGAGCATGTGAGTTTCTACAATGGGTTGAGATGGTTCAAATTGGTGCATGAGAAAATCTTATTGCTTAACTTGGTCGATGGCTTCTTCCAAAGTTATTAGAGAGAGTCCTAACTTTATATTACAACTTGGGGTAGAGAGCATTATTGCATAGATGAAAGAGATTATCATTTACCATGTTATGATCAAATTCATTAGACAAGTTATTCCATGTTTTTAGGAAATATTGTGTCATTTTAGTTTCAAGTTACTTACAATTTATGAATTAAGTTAAGGTTTTATCAAGGAGATCACTAGTTTGAAACTCTTATACTAATGAGTTAACCAAATCTTCCAAGCTAGTGATAGAATGGGTTTTTATTTGATTATACCAATCTAAAGCATCTCCTAAGAGTGTTTTAGATAATAAATTGTTAGAAAATGAAGGTATTAAGTTTTACCCAATCTTTATAGAGATTACCAAATATTTTTAAATGTAATATGGGATCAGTGGACCCATTATAAATATGGCAAGTGTGATACATCCTATGTTAATATTATAAATTTGAGGTACTAAAGGTTCATTTCAAAGATTTTTTATTGTTTTTTAATGAGGGGTGGTTGAGGAATGTAGTTACCATGGGAATCCCTAAGGGGGGGCATTTAGATTTTGTGCTCCCCATGAAACATATTGGGGTTGATTTTGAAGGTAAATGAGATGGGTTTTCATCTGCATCATTTAATTTACATTATTAGTTTGAAAAGTATTCATTTGATTGAGTGTTTGTAATAAAATTTGATGAATTTGGGTAGTATTTTGACTAGTGTGTGCAACATGTGAAGCATTGGTATTAGTATTAGTGGATTGGGTTGAACTATGAGTAATAGCATGCACTACACTAGTGGCATGAGAAGCATTAGTAGAAAAAGAAGCAATAGTAGCATGATTATAATTTGTAGCAAAAAAAACACTAGTGGAATGGCTAGTAATAGTAGAAAATGAAGCACTAGTATAATGGTTAGAATTTTAAGAAAAAGATGCACTAGTGGATTGACTAATGATAAGGGTATTTGGAAAAGGCATATTAGAGGTTAAACCTACCATGATAGTGGAGATACTTAGCATGGAGTTAAAGAGGTCATGAAATAAGAAGTCATGGTGTGGGAAGGAGGAAAAATAGAAGGGAAGGGTTGAGAAGCAAAGAATGTGTCTCCCTCAAATATGTGAGAAAAGGTAGGGGAGGGTGAAATAAGTTCTTCTACTTGAGAACATATCATAAGATTGTAGATGGTTGAAGGGTCCTTTGATTTATGTTGAGGAAATTTATTAATGTAGAAGAGAATTTCATGTGGCACTCTAATTCATGATCATATTCTAAGGAGAATAAAGGATTATGAAGTTAGGATGAATGAGGAGGAGTCTCATAATTGGTAGTGAAATTGTCTACGTGAACAATGCTTTCTCTAAAGTAGAGGCCATAAGCTATTTTTTGGGAAACTTATTAGGATTGGTAAATCTCATCATTTTTTTAGATTCGAGTCTATATTATCCTTAAAAAATAAATTCATTATGATTAAAGGAGGCTAAAAGGTTGATGAAAATAAATATAAGGAAATAGGATACATAATTGAACTGGTCAACTATGCTCTGTAAAATAGGGAATATAATAGAGAAAAAGAAGACACAGTCATGAAGGTTGAGTATGTACTATTGAATGGGAAATAGGTAAAGAAAAAAGAAGACACAATCAGACATGTCAATTGTGTATGACTTAGGTAGGGGACTAAATAGGAAGATGAAGAGACATAGTCGGTTAGGTTGATTATGTACTATAGGTAGATATTCTAAATAGTCTATAAGAGACCATGTCAATGTTGATGACA
Organism: Torreya grandis; assembly: GCA_037957365.1. Classification (NCBI taxonomy): domain Eukaryota; kingdom Viridiplantae; phylum Streptophyta; class Pinopsida; order Cupressales; family Taxaceae; genus Torreya; species Torreya grandis. Next base: position 1,043,314 of record JARHVA010003797.1, read on the forward strand.
ATGTTCTAAAGATAGAGAAAGTTTCTAAAAAATGATATCTAAACAAATAAAATTAAGCACACAAGTAATTATATCAATTTGATTGATCCAATTGGAACACACATCACAAACCTTTCACCAACACTAGCTAATACATTTTTTACAATACACAATATAGTGATAAAAGAGCAAGAAATAACTTAAATGTAAATGATAACTAATTTGTCATTCCTAAGTGTTATTAAATTATAATGAATTTTGAATATAATGTGATAGGGAGTTGGATATAATAAGGAACTATAAGGCAATCTAATGATGGTTTCAGGAAGTTTAGGTTGAAAGGGATCTGTATTGGCAATGGTATTAGCTTGGTATTAGGTCTTACCCCCTCACTTCATAATATCACATAGATTATGGTGTTGGGTGATTTTCCAATATATACCATCAACAAAACATTTATACTTATCCAAAAAACCAAGTTGGCTTCCCCTTTGGTGATGAAATCCAAGTAGGTAGACCTTGGGAAGAAATATTTTTAATGTTTTTTGTGTGTAAAGTTATTTGGAAGTGTGTTCAAAAGAGAAAAATAGTATGAATAAATAAATAATTTAAAAAACCACCTAATTTAATCTATTTTTATTACTCTAATCATGTAATAAACTAAAAGGAAAGATGAATTAATTACTTTAAAAAAGAGGCTAATTCCTTGATTGTGAAGAGTATAGAATTGGTTGAAGTGAAACTATATGCAAATAGTATAAAAGAGAATTGACTGGGTCTCTACTGTTCCACATAAGAAATATCTATAAGAACATAATAAAATAGGTTGACTATGTATTATAGATATAAAATAAGGTATGGAACTATGTTGAGCTAGTCAACCCAGTTGGTTGTAGGGCTATAGTTTTATAAACTACAAACTTGTGAAAATAGTATTGAAAAAGAAGAACTAAAATGACAAAGAAGGTAAGAATGAACCTTGGTGGGTTTTAATATGTTTATATTAATAAAAATTATGCTATTATACTCAAGTGATGATTCAAAAAGTCTTATAATAGAGTCAACTAGTTTGAAGAAGTTTGTAAAACTTATGTGCTGAAAAAGAAACTGTGAACAGAGTTGACTAGCTCAACTATGTTTGTAGACCTATATGCTAAAAGAGGAGAATTATGAATAGATTCAACTGGTTTGAATATGTATGTAAATATATAACTAAATAATAAAATTGTTCTGAGATTATTTATCTAATCACCTATATTTGGAGAAGACCTACAAAGATAGAACAAAGTCATTTTAGAGTGACTATGTGTTAAACATGTGCATATATTGTTATAACTATACCAAAATGTTTGATATAGTACTAAAAAAATAAAAAAAATATAATATAATGATACAAGGGTTTTATTCATGTCAAGTTCACCAGAAAGTATACAAAGGAAAATGCAGCTGATCTATTAATCAGTCCTAACTTAGAGAAGATAAATCCTACTTATACTATACCTAAATAAGGGATATATTACCACAATAACATCACTAGAGATTGTTCTAAATCCTCTGGTCAAGAAACATCATGCAATAACCCTAACCAGATCTTAGGTTTTCATATTCATTAAGTAAATGACAACCAAAGTAAAATCTAATCTAGTGCTCACTAAAACTTATGGCACAAAGTGGGGGTAATAAACATAAAAATTAAACATGCATATAATATCTAAAATCAAGCCAATGTATAGGAAATACTAATGCATGGGAGTGAAGTACAAATGCAAATCTATCTACTCTTACAAAAGAGGAATAAAGTTAGGAATGCTTACCTTTGAATGTGAACCTTTTAAGCCTCAATATCTCCCTTGGCCAAGGAGATTCACAAGAGGTTATTTTGGTATGTAAGGATAACAAAGATAAGATATTTCTAGGATACACAACTTCTTTATGGATCTAAAAGACTTAACCATAAGACAAGATATGTATGTCTAAAGAAAGTATTGAAAACCTAAGATATGTTCTTAAAGTAGAATGGTGGATATGTAGATGCATAATATATTATTTTTATTCTTTTATTCCTCATAAATTATGGAAATGGATGTTTATATATAGCTGAATCTAACCCTAAACCTTTCCAAAAGTTAAGCCGACAGGGTCAACCTATTCCACTTTATATTATTATTTGATAAAAAATAAGTTATATCCCAGTCTAGGTTAGCCAAAGCTGATCTATACCCATAACATGCTTTTAAAAATTATGATACAAGGTCATCTTAGGTTGACAATGTAATGTAAACTATCAAAAAGGGTTTTAGGCTTAGGTAGGTGCTAATGAAGGTTGTGAAATGCTTGGAGGAGTATGCAAGAGAGGAGGCAAGGCTTAGGGAAGTACATGGGAGAAGGTTATATAGATAACAAGTGGTGGTATAGGGGAAAACAATCCTACAAATAAATAATGGTCTACCCACCCCTTTCTTGGTTTACCCTTTAAGGCATGTACTCAAAAATATTGAGACTTGATGGGTTCCTACAAGAGAGAAAGCATCAATAATCTATAAAGTTTGAAAATATTATGTGGATACCTTATACACATTATTCCATATAATTCCTCAAATGAAGCCATTTTTAGAGATGATTAGTATGAATTGTTGTAGGCAAAACTCAATCAATGGAAGATATTCTTCCCATTTGTATTGCTAGTCCATGTAATACATCCTTATAAGATATTATAAAACTTGATCAACCTTATTTGTTTGTCCATCTATTTTTAGATGGTACACTATACTAAAGTTTATTTGTGTACCCAAAGATGAATTGAGATTCAAACATAATATAAAATTCATTTTTGGGTACCTATCCAAAATAATATTTTCTCAAAACCCATGAATTCTATACACTTCTTTCATGAATCTCTTTGCAAGCATAGGTGCATCATCTGAAATATTACCAGGAATGAATTGAGTTACCTTAGTGAGTTTATAAACAACCACCAAAATTATGTCATGTTAGTTCAAAGACATCAAAAACCCTTGGATAAAGTACATGGTAATGACCTGTCACTTCTATTTTGGTATGATATGCCGATATAAAAATAGAAGATGCACATGCTCAATCTTAACTTGCTGACATTATAAATATCATAAAACAAAATATGCTACATCTTTTTAAATTATTTTCAAGAAATATAATGGTCTTAGCTCTACTAAGGGCTTATTCACACTTGGATGGCTTGAATAAGGAGTATTGTGTAGTTCCTTGAGTACTGCACTCTTCAATTTCTCCTTGTTTGGTACATAAATCTTTCCTTTGTACTTTAACAAACCATATCTTATAAATTAAATCCTGCATACTTAGTATCATAAAATTAATCTCTTGGTGAGAATTTCACCACCTGATTATGAAATCTACTCTTGATAATAACCAAAGTTGCTATATACCTTTAATGAATAAGGGAATTCACAAGCCTATTTTCCTTGCTTTTAATGTAGTTGATGTCAAAATCATAATCTAGAAAGAACTATAACCATCACCTCTAACATTATTTCATGTTATTTTGGCTGAGGATATACTTGATTTCAAAGTTATCATTATTGAGATCAAATGGTTTTCCAAATAGATAATACCTTCAAAATTCTAAGACATGTACTATTATATCTAATTCTAGATCACCTGGGGCATAAGGATTCAAATTTATCAACTCATAAGTTATCAAAAAACCTTCTTGTATGAGAAATACTCCAAGACCATATCCTAAAGCATTGGTTATTACCAAGAATTATCCATTTAAATCAGGAAATCTTAACTCTGTAGCTGAGGTAAGCCTTCTTTTTAGCTCTTGAAAAGCTTCTTCACACTTCACTAACCATACAAACTTCTGATTTTTCTTTTGAAGAGAGATAATAGGATTTGATAACTTGGAAAAGTTTGGAATAAACTTCTTATAATATCTAGCCAAAACCATAAAATTCCTAAATTCATAGATATTTTTAGGTGATGACCACTCCATAATGGCTTTAATCTTTGAAGGATCCATAGATATTCCTTTTGTAGATATAATGTGTTCAAGGAACTATACCTTTTTTTGGAATAAAGCACACTTTGATAGCTTTCCAAAAAGTTTATGTTTCTACAACCATTATAAAACCAACTTAAAATGTTGTAAATGCTCCTCCTTAAAATGTTAATAGATATGGATATTATCTAGAAAGACTATTATAAAGAGATCTAGATAATCCCTGAACACACTATTCATGAGATTCATAAATGTTGTTGGCACATTTGTTATCCTAAAAAGAATAACTATGAATTCATAGTGCCCATATCAAGTTCTGAAAATGGTTTTAAGAATGTCTTCCTCATGAATCCTTAATTGATGATATCCTACTCAAAGATTTCATGGGTTTACAAAAAATATTATTTTAGATATGGACCCAAAAATAATGTCTAGATTCTAGTTAAATCTCAATTCAGCATTGGGTACATAGTTGAACTTTAGTACAATGTACCATCCAAAAACATATAGATAAACAAATAAAGTGAAACAATTTTTAGAAGATATTCAAAGGATGTATTATATGGACTAGAAATATATATGGGAAGAATATCTTCCATTGGTTGAGTTTGCATACAAAAACTCATACTAATCAGCTCTAAAAATGGCTCTGTTTGAGGCATTATATGGAATAAGGTGTATAGCATCAATCAATTGGGATAGGTTAGGAGACATGATAGTCTTTGGTCAAGATACACTTCTTGAAATAGAATAACATGCTAAGTTAGTAAGGAAGATATTAGTTTAATCAAATGATAGATAGAAGAGCTACATTAATCTAAAAATAACAAGTTATTTTTTAGTTGGAGACAAAGTATAACCACAAAAAATATTGATTAAATTTGAAAAATTAGATAAATTATCTCTTAGATATGTAGGATCCTTTAAGGTCTTGGAATTTGTCAATATTGTGGCATACAATGTTACTTTTCCATCAACTTTAGCACTCATACATAATGTTTTCATGTGTCCTATCTTATAAAGTATTTTGCTTATCCTTATCATGTATTATATTGGAATGATTTACAAGTTTTGGATCCCAAAGTGGTCAAAGTATAACCAGTAAGAATAATTGACACTCACAAACTTTATTTACATAATACAAAAGTGTCATAGTACAAGGTCTAGTGGGACCAACATTCTGAATATAGTACTACTTGGGAAGATTGTGAAGAGTTTCATAAACTATTTCCACATTTTTTTTCTTAGTATTTTGCTACATATTATGTTTATTTATGCTAAACACTATTTTATTTCAAAACTTTCATTGAAATAAGTGTTATCAGGATGATGAACAACTTTAAGGGGAAGGATGTTACATCTCAATTTTCCTCTAGACTCATTAATCTGTTAATTACTCAATTCCATGGTTAATTATTGGTTAAATTAATGTGATAAGTGGTTGGATTAGTAATATTCTAATTGTGGACAATTATTTATTACTTAGGATCATGATAGTTAACTTGTTATTAGCTATTCATATTTTGCTATGATAAATTTTGATCATGATTATGGAGTTTAGTCAATTATAGCATTTTTTATGATTAATTCATGATATGGTCTGACTACTATTCATTTTATTAAGGTGGATATAGGATGGAGTCCATCCTCCTGACTATAACTGAGGGAGGGTATCATCAGAGGGGATGGAGTAGATGGAGATGAGTGGGGGATGAGAGAATGAAATGGGAACCCTTCACACACCGCTTAGAATAGAATTTTGATTGTTAATTTTTAGTAGGTTTATATTAATTATTTGTAGCATGAATCATATTATTAATGTGTTTCCTTAGTTATCAATAATTGATTATCATTGGTGCATATTGATTTAATCCTTGTGAAGTGTTCTTGCATATTTTAACATTTTAGTTGGTTGAAAATAATGTATTTAAATATTGTATCTTGTGTAATTATGTCACCATACTTACATTTATAATATCATAGGATGGTTGAGATGCTTATATGTTGTCTTAATCTTTTGTCTCAAAACTGATTTGGAAACTCGTTACAATTTTAGATACTATGTACTATATGGGTCAAATGTGTGTGGTATGTTTATGTAGTGGTAAATTAAAATATTTTATGTTTATCATGTCTTAAATATTTTATAGTTAGAATTTGGTGTGTGGCACACACACACACACACACACACACACACACACACACACACACACACACACACACACACACACACACACACACACACACACACACACACACACACACACACACACACACACACACACACACACACACACACACACACAGATATATGTGTGTGTGTGTGTGTGTGTGTGTGTGTGTGTGTGTGTGTGTGTGTGTGTATTCATTAGTTATGTAATGCTTACATAAGGTAGGTTCTAATAAAGATGCTTGTTTTATAAAGAAAATTTCATATTTATAAGGTTTTTATACTAACCTTAGAACATATTTGGTTCAATTTAATGAAGGTAATAAAATTTAATCAAGGCATATTTTTTTAGTAAAAGGCATATTGCTTGTTGAAAGGTCGATGGCATATCATAAACAATGTTTGAAGTTTTGACAAAGGTTATAGTGAATTGTATGATTATTTGATTAGTATATTAGTTTTGGCCAAAGACCATAATGCAAACTATAATTTTATTGTGATTATTTGCTTGTGCATATTCGAAGAATCTAGGTTTGGACTTAGTCAGTTCTAGATTATTCAAATCCATTATTTAGGAGAAAACATAGACTTTTTTAGGTTGCATGGTTTGGTCATGATGGTTTTATGATAGTTAATTTGACTATTGAGGGTTTCTTGGTGAGAAATCATGCCAAAATTTTGGAAAATAATTATGTATAACTAGTGTTATGTTAGAAGGACCCAGTTTTATGGAGTTTTTATGAGGGATTTTGGAATGTAAAATTTTGAATTAGAAGGATATATAAAGGCCAAGGGTTTTTTAGATGAGGTGTGGTGGTGAATAAATCTTAGAGGATAAGGAAACGGTCTTTAAATACCTATATTTTAATTTCAAGGTAGGGTTTATTGAAATTTTAATTCTAGTTTGCCATTTTAAAATGTTTTATGAATACACTATTTTTTATTTCTGAGTAGATTTAAAAAAAAAAGGTAAAATATGTCATTGACCCTAAGGATGGGTATGGCCAATCCATAGGGTCAAATACATATTAAACCCTACCCTATTCATATTGGTTGTGTAGTTATTTACATTTGGCTTATTAAGGGAACCAGGTTTGCATTTTTTTATTGATTTTTAAAATCTAGGTTTTGACTAGCTATATAATTGTTTAGTGATGTTGTCTGGTTTTAATCCTTCTATGAAAATTATATTGGTTGTGTTTGATGAAATATTTAATGGGGTAAAATTATTCTATCTTAATAATCTTTTATGAACAATGAAATATTTGTTGAAATCTCTTTTTGTGTTGGAGAATGGGTTTTCGGTGAAATATAAAAATATTACATTCAATTATTTTATTAAAAATAATCTGTGAATGATTTTAGGTTTTTACATTTATGAAATAATTAAAAAAAGGGTCATTTATAAATTATCTTGTGGAAGGGTTCAGACCATCCATAGGGTTGAGTATAAATGAAACCCACATCTTGCCATTTAGTGCTTGTGTATGATGGTTTTAACTAAGAATGAATTAATCTTAGGGATGAGGTTTTTAGGTTTTAGTGACTTTTGTTTGATATTTATATACAAATGAGTACATTTATATTTTTAGGTTTACATGATTGGGTTTCATTCCATAAATGTATATATAGCAAGAACAAATATAAAATCAATCCTTTCTAGTTATGTTTGAGTTAATAAATGTTATGAGGACTAGAAAAATATACATTAATATCTCTCCGATTACAAAATAGTTGACTCAACTTCAAATTAAATTAGTCAAGGTAGCTATAGACAAGCATCTGCACTATTTATATACACCCCTATTTGACACACTATATTAAAATGACTCAAAGAAGAATATGTAATAGGTGTTGTTAAGTACTTTAGTTTAATAAATTCTATTTGGTTTGAATATACATAAAATTATTTTATGATTATATCTCAATTAAAAATTTAATGTATTGATGAGTAATTATTTTTTGAGTGTACATATAGTTAGAGAATTGACTTATAATATACAATTTGAGCTTATAGATATTAAATGGTTATAATTAGATATTCAAGTTTTGTATATTTGATTGGAAAGTTAATTTGAACCATTTATTTTATGATTGATGTCTTAAAGTTTTATAAGGGTTGTTTTAAACTAGTTGTTTGAATAAAATACTTAAATAGACTGTATTATTCAAACTAAGCATTTTGTGTGTGTGTGTGTGTGTGTGTGTGTGTGTGTGTGTGTGTGTGTGTGTGTGTGTGTGTGTGTGTGTGTGTGTGTACTAGATGGTCTATGGTTTAAATTACATAGTGATGTAAATTACACACACATATAAATATATGTATACCAAATGGTCTATGGTTTAAATTCCATAATGAAGTAAAATATATACATATATAAATTTCATTATGGAATTTAAACCATAGACCATCTGGTATACATACATACATACACACACACACATATACATACATACATACACATACATACATATATAGTTGAGTTATAAATATAATAGTGGTCACTGTATATTAACTGATGCTTTCACTTGGTTGGTTTATTATTATATTGCATATTAATCTTTCCTAGAATTAAACTTCAATTTGGTCTAGTTTTTAAAATTACTTGTATATGGTAGTTATTGCATGAATAATTAGATGATAGTTCAACTATAAATTTGGGATGTAGAGAGTACTATTCAATTATATAATTTATTACAAGGATCTTTTTATATATTATTAATCTCTTATATGGTTAGATGGGAAACAAGAATTATATAGGTATGTGAATAGTACCTTATGAACAAATTGACAAATTTTGGAGTTGGATTGTTTAATAGTAAGATCATTATTTTAATGAAGGTCTAATAGATCATTATTGATGTACACATATTAAATAAATCAACTAGTTTTATCTGTATGACTATATATGATGACAATTAGTTGATATATATTAGCTATATGCATGAGATTAAATGATTGATACTTAATGATTTCCTTATAATATTTATTGATGTCGCATTTTATATGGAAATTTATAGTTTGAGTCTATGGATTGAAAAATTATTTGAGTATAAATGAATATGGTATTAATGAATCTAAGAAAGTAGGAGAGATGGACTTCTTTACTTAGAGCCACCAATAAATAAATATGAGTTATCTAAATGAGTTGTGTGTGTGAATTTGACTGATCCTGAGATATAGAAAACTATTCTAAAAAATTAGGCAAATTAATATTTATGGTTTAGAACATTGTAATTTCACTTATTTTATTTAGTTTGTATATATTTCATGATATCATGTTAGAACATATTTCTTTATGATATGCTGCACATAATAGTTATCTTATAACACATGGGTTTCTAGTTAACTTTCTCAATTTTTTCACTACCACTATCTACCCATCCATGTAGAGAGAGTCATTCCCTTGTTGGGAGATTATGCAGGGGATCAATGGTCCATGGTTGGTGTGGAAAAGAACTCAGATGATACTCTTCCTCCCCTTCCACCAGTTAACTAATAGGGGCATTTTACTCAAGATTATTTTTGGATATTAACGAGTTATTGAGACTCATATGTTCTATAAAACATTTTTTATTTATAATATGATATTTAAATATGTAATATTATATACTGGCACTATTTGATGTTGATTGAATAATTAAAATAATTGGCTATTTATATTTGTACCTATTGTATGATTTAATCAAAAATGGTTGAATTATTAACTCGTGTAATTTAGTACTTTACTATGTTGTACTTATTAAAGCAAATCAACATTTATTAATAAATGATCATTAGATAAATGACTCAAAATTTAACCTATTGGTAAATAACATATTTTAATTAAATGATGCATCTAGTTAAAGATCATTAGTGCTGAAGTAATTTGTTATTGAGTTAAATATTTTTAGCCTAATTATCATTAACCCTGAGGGGTTGTTACATTAATACTTGGAGTTGTGGATGGACCAAACCCTTCCATATGATCAATTATAAATGACCCATTTTAATTATTTTATAAATATAAAAACTTAGAATCATTCACAAATTGCTTATAATAAAATAATCAAATACAATATTTCTATATTTCACCTAAAACCCATTCTCCAACACAAAAAGATATTTAAAAAAATATTTCCTTGTTCATAAAAGTTTATTAGGGTAGAATAAATCCACCCCATTAAATATTTCATCAAACACAACCAATGTAATTTTCATAAAATGATTCAAACCAAACAACACCACCAAATAAATCTACAGCTAGTCAAAACCTAGCTTTTAATAATAAACTAAAAATGCAACCCCAGTTCCTCAACAAAGTGAATGTAAAGAAATACATAGTTGATATGAATAGGGAAGGTTTTAATATATCATTGGACCTGTTGTTGGGCTATACCCATCCTCAGGGTTAATGACATATTTTACCTTTTTTAAAATTTATCAACTCAGAAACAAAATCCCATTTCAATAATGTATTCCTAAGAACATTTGAAGATGGTAAACCAAAATTTAAAGTTTAATAAACCCTATTTTGAAATGTAAATCTAGGTAGTGAAATATTAGTTCCTTATCCTCTCAACTCTTCTCACCATCGTACATTGTATACCATACCCTCAACCTCCAAATATTTTTTAGATTCCAAACTTTTCATGCCAAAATCCCCCCAAAAAAATCCACAAAATTAGGTCCTTCATAACAAAACACTAGTTCTACATAATTATTTTTCAAAATTTTGGCATGATTGCTCACTAATAAATCCTCAATAATCTATTTAACTATTATAAAACCATCATGACCAAACCATGAAACACAAAAAAAGTCTATGTTATCTCCCAAATGATGGCTACAAATAATCTACAACCAACTAAGTCCAAACCTAGATTCTTTGAATACACCGAATTAAATAATCACATTAAGATTATAGTTTACATGAAGGTCTTTGACTGAAACCAATTTGCCAATCAAATAATCATGTAATTCACTATAAATCAAAAGAGGGATTTTAACCTTAACAAGATAATCATGCCTTTATAAAAAATTCAAACATAGTCTATGATAAGCCATCAAACTTTCAACAAGCAATATGCCTTTTATTAAAACAAATATGTCTTAATTAAATTTTATTACCTTCATTAACTCAAAAAAAAATGTTCTAAGATTAGTCCACAAACCTTATAAATATGAAATTTGATTTATAAAACAAACATATTAATTAGAACTTGTCTTATGTTAAGCATTACATAACTAGTGAATATACACACATATATATATATTTTCCACACATCAAATGCTAACTATCAAATATTTAAGACATGATAACCATTAAACCTTTTAATTTACCATTGCACAAACATGCCACACTCATTCAACCCATATGGTACAAAGTATTTAAAATCACAATGAGTTTCCAAATTAGTGTTGAGACAATGGATCATGTATACACATAATATTTTCAAACTTTGATCACTTCCTAACACTTTATATTTTTCAAGATCCTATCAAGTCTCAATCTCTCTAAGTCATACCTTAAGGGGTGCACTAGGAAAGGGGTGGGTAGACTATTGGTTCTTTGTAAGATTATTGTCCCTTTTTCCACTTTTCATCTACACACTTGTCTCCTAAAACCATTTACCCTAAGGTTATTCTTGTCTGTTATACCCATTTCAAACATTTGTCACATTATTATCCTCCTTTTTCTTACCTTGACCCTCTTTATCTAGTTGACTAGGTTGACCTTGTATAGTTTTAAGCCTTTGATTACTATACAGGGTCAATTGGGTTGAACCTATATTATTTAGGGATATTTTTCACTTAGATTTTTGTTATCCCTTTGGCTGACCTAGCTCAGGACACAGGACCTAGTTATTTATCCCCTAAAAACATACAGGGTCAACTAGGTTGACCCTATATAATTGATATATTCAAAAGGATTTAGGGAAAGATCTACCTATATATACAAGTTCATTTCCAACCATTTGAGAATAGATAAGTGAAGAAGAATAAGTGAGAATGAACATATGCTTATTGACCATTCTACTTTAGGAATAAAGTTTAAGTTTCCATACTTTCTTCGGAGATATAAATCTTATCTTATGGAGAAGTGTTTTAGATGCATATATAGGTTTTGTAGCATAGTGCTAATTTGTATTTATTATCCTTACATACCACAACAATATCTTATGAAGCACATTAGTCAAGGGAGAGATTGAGGCTCGATGGGTTATTCTTCAAAGTAAGTATTCCTAACTTTATTTCTCCCTAGTAAGAGTAGATAGATAATGTAGTTGTGTTTATCTCCCATGTATTAGGATTCCATATACATTGACATGAGTATATGTCTTATATGCATGTTTAGTTTACTTTATTTTGTTTCTAAACCCCACTTTATGCCACAAGATTTGGTGTGCACTAGATTAGATTTACTTTCTTGCTTATTAAAATAGAGTGAATATTAAACCTAGGACTCTTTTAGGGTTGTTGCATGATTGTGTTAGACTGTAGGATTTAGAACCCTTCTTAGCATGGTGTATTGTGACAAGTGATACCCTAATTAGGTTTAGTGGATCCCCATATTGGTCATGCTACCACTTAATAAATGTAATCCCAATCGAAAGTGTAGGTATGCTCTATCTTTTCTGAGCTAGGATTGATTTATAGACATGGTGAATTTATGATTACATACATTCTGGTGAACCCAATGTGAACTAACCCTTGCAGTATTTATTCACTTATTTAATTATTTCATTCTTTTTCATCATTATTTTTATCATATATTTTCCATATTGGGTCAAATACATTGACCCAGTTCTAACTTCTATGCATAGGCTTCCAATTTAAACTACTAAGTCGACCTAGTTGACCTTGTACATTTTTAGACACCCAGTTCAGACTACTAGGTCAAACTAGTTGACCTTATACATTTTTGGGCACCCTATTCAGCATACTAGGTTAACCTAGTCAACTTTGTATAGTTTAGGCACTCAACAATAGGCTGCTACAAAGCTAGATCGACCTAGTTGACCTTGTTATCAAGATTTTCAAGATTTTCTCAAGGTTGTTTAACAAAAATATTACTTATATGCATCTTCACAATCACCAAAGTTCTATCTCTTTCTCTATAGTCTTTCCTTTCACATTTTGTAGTCTTTAAAACTACCCTTGTACAGTCAACTAGATCAACCCCATCAACCCAATTCTATGTTTTATGTGTTATCTGGATAACTGGGTTGACTTTGATAACCTTATTTATTTTTAGACCTTGATTTCATAGTATAGGTTCAACCTTGTCAACCCTATTATGTATTATATGCATACACTATTGACTATATCAACATTGTACCTTATTTCAAAGTTGGGATTAATCTTATATGCTAGTAATTAATTCACACTTTCTTTTCTTGTTACTTGCATGGTTAGAATAAATCACATAGCTCAATTAGGTGGTTTTCAATTAATCATTTAGTTTCACTATTTTTATATTTTATGCACACATGGTCAAATCACAAAATCTAAACAAACATTTTAACATTTGTCTACCCAAGGCCAACCTACTTCAATTTCATCACCAAAGGAGAAGTTGGATTGATAGTTTGGTCAAGTATAAAACATGGTTAATGGTATATTCTATATAATTAATTGACACCCTTATCATTATGATGTGTGAAGTGAGGGGGTAGGCCCCAATACTAAGCTTGTATCATTACCACTACAAATCCCTTTCAGATTAAACTACCTAAAACCATCCTTAGATTGTTTTCTTGTTCCGTGATTACAACCAAATTTATTTCACATTTAAAAACATATTCTAATAAATCTAATAAATATTTAGGTTGACCAATTAGTTAGCTATTCACTTTCCAAGTTGATTGCTTGCTCTTGCTCAATTGTGTGTTGTATTGTAAAAACTTACATTAGACAACATTGGTGCAAGGTTTTGTGCTATGTGTCTCAATTGGATCAAACTCATTGATAAAATTGATTGTGTGTTTATTTCACTTCTTGATTTCAAAAGTACTTTAAATTTTTTTCCTATTTCTAATACTAGTTTGACACTACCAACCTTGTACATTTTTTTTAGCCTACTAGGTGGACAATGCTAACCCTATACATTTTTTTAGCCTATTGGGTCAACACTATCAACCCTATAAATTTTAAAGCCTATTAGGTTGATCCTGCTGATCATGTACATCTTTTTTAGCCTACTAGGTTGACACTGCCAATGTTGTACACTTTTTTAGCCCACTAGGTTGATAATGTTGACCCTGTATAATTTTCATCCTCTATTTTTTGTTTCCCCTATTGACCAATTTTATCCCTATTTTTCCTCCTAGCCTTATGATATCCACTCATACTTGGAATCATGAAGCCTCTTATCAAATTCATTATTGATAATCTCAATCCATTTTAAATGTATATGGGTTATTCTCTCCTACCCTAACTATCCACCATAAAACACAACTCTTTATGGTGTAGCTCTTCATCACATGGTTCTAAATCTTCTTAATCTCGATCTACCCCATACCATATAGTTGATCCAAATAATCCTATCAGACAAATCCCAAACCATGATAATCATATACCTTATACCATTTTTACACCTTATAAACCTAAAATTCATAAACTCATCAACCCATCTACATCAAATGTTGTAATCTCACATTATATTGTACCTCTTACAACCAATGTTCACAATCCTCCTATTTAACCATAACAAGATCACCTAACATTATCACTTCCTAAAGTAACATGGTTGAAATCCTCAAATTGATAATCAAGATGGTTCCCAATTATTTAAAAACCTTGATGATAATATTATTTGTAATCCTAGAAAGAATCATGGCTTTACCAAGCTTCCTTGCTCTTCTACCACACTTAAGACAACAACACTAATGTTTAGAATCCTCCACTTACATAGAATCCTCCTCCCACCAACACTACCAATCGCCCTCTTATCAACACTAATATCCCTCCTACAAATACCAACCCACCTATTGATACAAATCAACTTATTTCACATGTCATACATCAAATTAACATCATGAAAACAACTAACACCTCTCAAATGATGAATATACAACAAAATTTATTACACATAACTAGTGAACCACCTCAAGTCATCATGTCTCAACCAAATGAAAATTTTATCCCTTCTCCTCTTCAAGATGCTAATGGGAATATCATCCCTCAACCTCCAATGAATTAAACAATACTTAAACATCTTCAAAATGAACCTTTATCCCCATTAATTACATCCATAGATATTGGAAACATTTATCCAACTATTACATATAATGGGACTAAAGACCCTACTATATTTATTAAGTCTTTTGGTAATCTCTATAAGGAATGGGTCCAAAATAACACCTTTGATACCACCAAGCTCTTAGACAAAACCACTGTTGGTGATGAAATTTAATGGTACAACCAAATTCTTAGACATTACATCTCATAATTAGAGGATTTAATCAATTCTCTAATGAAGGAATTCCAACATGATGACCTTCTTGAAAACTTAGTCATTTCATCAATGCCAAGCAACTTCCAAATGAATCTACTCATACTTTAATCAAATGATTGAAGTCTCTTACTCATAAATTAGACCATAATATGAATAATGACAATCTTTTAAAAATATTGGTTACTACTCTTAAACCTCCCCTTAAATACAAAGTTTGAATCTTTTCACCTAAAACTTTATAAGAAGCCTTAGATCAAGCAAAAAGGCAAGACTTTCTTATGACTCAATTTGAACCATCTCAAACAACTACTAAAGAACCTTTCCAATCATTTCCTCATAACATTGATTCTTCCTAGCCTCCCCAACCTCAAAATCAAGCATATAATTCAACCAATTTTAACCCAACCCACCCATCCTTGAGTCTAGAACAACTTAAAAAGAAATTACCACCCTCTAAACCCATGAACTTTGATCCTTCAAAATGTCCTCCAAAATGGTACAATATTGATAATTTTTTTTGGTTGCATACTAATATAGGTCATTCTCATGAGTCTTTTTGTGATCTTAACCATTTTATTCTTTCTTCCTTGCTTGGTCCACATTTCAATCTTGATATTCTAATAAAATAATGTTATCAAGACTATCTTCAAGCTTCTCAAAGTCAATCTCAAGAACCACAATCACATCAACATCAACTACCTAATTAATAAAAAAATTATCCCATACTTACACCTCATCCACTAATTTTGTTCAAACTATAATTGATCCTTATTATTACACCAATAAGGAAAGGATAGTCAACATGAACAACTTTAAACATATCATTTCATCCATTGAACCTCAACCTCTTAAGTCACATGAACCAAAAGAGTACCTAGTTCAAATGCCTACTTCAAAGCGTATCACAGATGGTCTTAATTTACCTAATTTTTCTCTTCATACCTCTTCTAAAAATCATATGTCACATTCAACATCCATAAAATCTAATAAAACAACACATTTACCTATCTCCGAATGTACCTACCAACCTAATGCAAACTGTATACACATAATATTTTTACCTTTTATCAAATAATGATAATTTAAATCTTGAAAGAACCCATCAAGACTTAATATCTCTAAGTGCATTCCCTAAGGGGTGCACCAAGAAAGGGGTGAGTAGACCTTTGGTGCTTTACATGATTATTGTCCCTTATTACCACATTATTACCAATCTAACTACCCCTTAAAACCATTCCCTAAGCTATTAATCCTCCCTTGCACACTCCTCCATTATTTTCCTCTTTTCATCCTCATTTTATTACCTTAATTCTATTTTATACTATTTATTAGACCAGGTTGACCATGGATGACCCTGTACAATTTAGGGTATTTTTCACTTTTTGGGTTTGTTAGCATTTCAACTGACCTAGTGAATTATTCCTAAAAACATATAGGGTCGACCATGGATAACCATATATAGTTGACATTTTAAAGAGGATTTAGGGTAATATATACCTATAATTACAATATAATTTTCATCATTATCATAATATGTAATCAATATTTATTATTCACTCATGTTTCTTCACAATTTGATCTTCCACCATTCTACTTGAGGAGTCTTAGCTTAGGGTTTTTAATTGGAGAATCTAGTCTTTTGGATAAGTATTAGATGATTTGGATTTTTTTAGTTATCCTTACAAACCAAAACAACTTCTTATGAAGCCCTTTTGGCTAAGGGAGAGATTGAGTCTTGATGGGTTCACATTCAAGTAGGTATATTCTAACTTTGTTATCCTCTCTTTAGTAGATAGAAATAGCATAAGTGTTAGATCAAATAATATTACTCTTCATATTCCATGTATTAGGGTTTTAATTATACTTATGTTAATTGAGATTCTCTTATACATGTTTTTATTTCTTTACTAACCCCTTTATTATTTCACAATCTTTGGTGCGCACTAGATTATATTTACTTTCTTATTTATTAGCATAGGTGAAATATCAAACCTTAGGACTCTTTTAGGTTGTTTCATGATTGTGTTAAAATGTATTATTTGGATCCCTAACTCACATGGTTTATTTTGACAAGTTATCCCCTAATTAGGTCTAGTAGATCCACATATTGGTCATGTTCCTGCTTAACATATGTATTCCCAATTGGAAGTGTAGGTATGCTCTATCTTATTTGAGCCAAGATTAATTTATATACATGATGCATTTATAATTACACACATTTTGGTGAAAATAATGTGAAAATATCCCTTTTAGTTTTTATTTAAATTTATTTCATTATTTTTAGCATTATTTTTATAATATATGTATCATATTAGATCAACTCTTTCAACCTAGTTCTAATCTCTATACATAGGCTTTCAGGAATAGATAACTAGATCAACTTTTATGATGCATTATAGGTTTCCAAGCTTCTAGTTTATACTACTAGGTCAACATAATCAACCTTTTACACTTTTAGGCATCCAAAAAACATACTAGGTTGACCTTGGTCAACTTTGTACATTTTCAAGCTTCTGTAATAGGTCCCTGCATAGCTTGATTGACCTAGTCAACCTAGTTATCATGTTTCATCAACATTATTTAGGGTTCTTGATTATCAATCTTCATTTTTTACATCTCTAATCCATCAATTTTCCTTTATATCTCTTTGTATCATTCTTATAATGTATTTCCTTTCATAGTTTGTAGTCTTCAAAACTACCCTTGCATATTTAATTGGATTGACCCTATCGACCTAGTTATATATTTTGTGTGCTATCTAAAATAAATAATTTAACCCTAACTAAACCTATACATTTTTAGACATTACTTCCATAATTTTGGTTTGAACCTATCAACCCTATTCTATATTTTATGCATATAGTGTCAACACTATACCTTGTTTCAAGTTAAAATTAATCTCTGTATGCTAGTAATTAGTTCACATCTTTATTTTTTTGTTGTTTGCATTATTAGAATAGTTCATATAGTATAATTAGGGGTTTTTAATTAACCATTTAGTTTCACTATTTATATTTTATACACATAAAACCAAATTACATAATATAAACAAATACTTTAACATTTGTCTACCCAAGGCATACCTACTTGGATTTCATCACCAAGGGGGAAGCCAACTTGATACTTTGGTCAAGTATAAAGTATGTTTAATGGTATATTATGGCTAAAAACATGACACCCTTATCACTAAAATGTGTGAATTGAGGGGGTAGGCCCCAATACCAAGCCTATATCATTTCCACTACAGTCATTTTCAGCCCAAACTACTTGAAACCATCCCTAGATTTCTATCTAGTTCCTTGATTTACAACCAACTTCCCATAACATATAAAATCACTTCTTAATAATATAATAAAACATCTTAGGTTGACCAATTATTTAACTCTTTAAATTTCAAGCTGATTGCTTACTCTTTCCTCAATTGTGTGTGAAAAAACTTGCATTAGCTAGCATTAGTGTAAGGTTTTGTATTGTGTGCTTCAATTAGATTGGCCAACATTGATCCAATTGGCTATTTTTTTCCATTTAGATCATACTTTCCTATATAAATTTGATGGATTTGATCCCTTCCTACGTACCATGAAACTTCTCATATTCAAAATCTTCAAACTATTGTGGGAGTAATTGATAAAAGTTTACTTAATAATCCCACTAATAATCCATTATCTAGAAATACTCTCCCTAACACTAATTTAGAGAGTGTTCCTACAAACACAAACCCACCTCCTAATAAAACCCAAATTTTATCCCAAGTTATCCAACAATTGAACATTATGAAAATTTTTAACACCCATCAAATGATGTAACTTCAACAACATTTAATTGATGTGGCTAATCAACCTCCAAGTATGCATCCTCAAACTAATCCCAACCTCCACCTCTTTGGGATGCCTTAGGTAATGTTATTCCTCAACCCATAATTAATAACACAATGATTCAAACTATTCAAAATGAACCTTTATCTCCATTTATTATATCCATTGATATTGGCAACATCTCTCTAACTATCAAATATGATGGGACTAAAGACCCTGCCTCATTTATCAAAACCTTTTTCAACCTTTACAAAGAGTGGATCCAAACTAATACCTTTAATACAACTAAACTTATATTGAAAAATTTATCCTAATTTATTAGAATGGTATAATCAACTACCCCAACATTCTATTTAGAAACTTGAAGATTTGGTTAATCCTTTAGTTAAAGAGTTTCAGCACAATGATTTTATCAAAAATTGTCTTAGCCACTTCATCAATGCTAAGCAATCTCCCACTAAATCAACTCATGATTTTATCAAAACATGGAAATATTTAGTTCATAAAGCTGACCATAACATGACTGATGATAACTTATTCAAAATATTTATCACTGCTTTAACTCCTACTCTCCAATATAAGGTTTGAACCTTTACTCCCCAAACACTTGATGAAGCTCTTGATCAAGCTAAGAATCAATAATTTATTATTAATCAATTCAAACCTAATCCTAAACTTATTAAAGAATATTTTCAAAAATATAATGATATCACTAGTAATACTTTGCAAACCAAATAAGGAGTTTCCAAAACTGATATTCCTTCACCTTCTCATACACCTCTTTTGGTTTAGCAAATGAACCAATTTTTACCAACCTCAAAGCATTTCATCTATCCCAATGCTCCTCCTAAGTGGTATGAACCCAATCTATATTATTGGTTCCATGCCAACATTAGGCATTCTCATGAATATTATATAAGGATCATTAAATTTATTATCTCTTATGTACTTGGTGATTCATTCAACCATGAATCTATGATCAATCTTCATCATCAAGAATACACTGATGCTTTTCAAAAATGATAAACTTCTAAAGCTTCTACTTCAAATACCCAAAAATCATCTTCAAATAAAATAAAATTCTAAGGATGTTTGTGCTATTGATGTTGATTATGACCAATACTTTAGCAATTATCAATATGTCAACACTGTTAAGGTCAACTATCATCACAAATCAGCTCACAAAGATCTTGTTACCAAGCCTAAAAAGCCATATTTATAAAAAAACTACTTAAAGATACCACCACCACTAAAAATCCTAATTTAAAAGCACCCAAGGAACAACTTCCTCCTTTTAATCCTCCAACCACATCTATTCCTCCAAAGTCTAATTTACCTCCTAAACCTTGTGTTGATACTTCTAAATCTCATTGGAACTTTCTTAAAGAAATTAACTCTATACCTTGTAAGATTCCACTTATGTATTTGGTTCGTAATTCACCCTATCATCATAAATTCCTTATGAAACAACTTTAAGAAATTGAATATCCATTTTCCATAGATGAATAACCACCTTCCATTGAATCTCAGCCTACCAATATAAATACCATTGAAACTATGTTTCCTTCTTCCAAGCCCTTTATTGAATTCTTTGAAGAGGACATGATCAATGATAAATTATTTTTTGTGATAATGATCCACCACTCTTTATCAAATTAGCCATTAATACCACTCTTATTTAGAAAGTTTTAGTTGATGAAGGTTTGGGTATTAATGTCACATCTTTATGGCTTATACAAAAAGTTGGTTATAACAAGGATCATCTCAAGCAAACCCATCTTACTTATTTTGGTTTTGATAAGAATAACCAAAAGCCACTTGGTTGTATTTGGGTTTAATTAACCATTAGACCTAAGACTATTCAAACCAAGATTCAGGTCCTTAATCTTCCTTTATCTTATAATATACTCCTTGCTCATCCATGGACTCATTGAATGAGGGCCATTACTTCTTCTGGTAGTCAATGCATTAAATTATTACATAATGGAAAATTTTATAATAATGAAGCTAATCCTAACCCTTAGAGTATCTAACTACCTAATCTTAAATCACAATATCATGTTCTTATGGTTCCTAAGATCAATAGTGTTCCTTTACCTGAGTTCATCAACATGAATCCTGGTTATAAGTTACTCTTGAAAATTTCAATGATGATGAACCCAATGAGTTGAAACATACTTGAAATACCACTAAATTACCTCCATATATTTTTCAATGGCTTATTCCCTATCTCTTACCAAGAGACTATATTATTCCTCTCATGGATGAGATTACTAATTTCCCCCTCCATGCAATGCTCAGGATCCTTCTATATAATATTATGACTATACCTGCAATGATTTTAGAGTGGCTAAATTATTTCAAGATCTTCTCATCATGTCTCCTCATACATTTATTAATATTGGGATTTCATCTTATGAAACCCCCTATATTCTCAAGCATGTATGATTTTTCCAACATACGATGACAACTATATCATGGCCTAAGATAAATATAGAGACTTGGATGTCCAACATTATCAAAAAACCTTAGCCCAAATTCATGATTTAAATCAGGATGTCCATACAATTTCTATGGGTCATACTTTAGATCCTGAGGGTCATGTGCCTCCCATCAATCTTCCTCTTATCTATACTCAGGTGTTAGAGAAAATTATGCCTTCTAAATCTCTAAAAGTTATTACACATTTTTTACCACCTTTGGATCTAATCACTATATCTGATCTTTCTCCCATCACCAAATCCATTAACACACCAATATATTCTACTCCATCTACTTCTTCTACTCCAAAAATTACACTTTAAGCCAAGGAAACCAATGTTCATTAGATACAATTTGAGTTTGATCTTCATTTTAATAAAATTCTAGATATTGAATTAGATGTTGAGTATTATGGTCCTCTTCCTACCTTACGTAGTGATGAAGCTATATTTGAGTTATTTTATGCCTAATAACCTCAACTTCCTTGCCAACATCATAAACTCATAAATTTTAAGACTAAAACTCCTTGATTCAACAACTTCATTACTAGTATTGATCCTAAAACAAATCCAATTTTTTCCTTACCCAATGCACCATACTAGTTTTAGGATGAAAATTCCACGCTTATCAAAGAAATAAATTACACTAAATATGGTACTCCATCTTGTTCTTGACCTATCATAGTTTCTTGAGAACTCTCACATTTTGAGCATGATAATTTCAGCTTATTCTTTGACAAATATCGTGAGGCTTTTAGTTGGTCCTAAAAGGACATGCCTAACATTGTGGTACATAATATAATTACCTATATTGATGCCAAACTTGTGGATCAAAAGCAACAAAAATTTCCACCTAAATTTTTAACTCTATGCCATAAGGAAATCATCAAATTACTTGATGATAAATTTATCAAATTAGTGGATTATTCTGAGTGGGTTTTTAACATTATTCTCATTCAAAATAAAGTCACTATGGTCATTTGCATTTGTATTTATTTTCATAATATTAATCTTTATTTTCCCAAGGATAACTTCCCTTTACCTTCAATATATGCCATTATTGATTCCATGATTGGTTACAAAATGTTATCTCTTATGGATGGCTTCTTAGGATATAGTCTGATTCATATTGCCCTAGAGGACCAATATAAGACTACTTTCACCATAGAATGGGGCACCTATTGCTATGTTAAAATTCCCTTTGAGCTCAAAAATACCAGATCCACTTAAAAAAAAGCAATGACTCATGTATTTCATGATCTTATTCACAAAATTGTTGAAACCTATGTCGATGATCTTATTGCTAAATCTAAACATTGTAAAAATCATCTTTATGATCTCACTATCATCTTCGATCATGTTATTAAATATAAATTTAAGATTAATCCTTACAAATTTGTCTTTGGAGTCACATATAGAAAATTATTAGGATTCTTAGTCTCCCTCCATGACATCAATGTTGACCCTACCAAAATTAGTGCCATCATCAACATGCCCATTCCTCATTCTATTATCAACATTCATACTTATTTAGGAAAACTTGGGGGAATTAGATGATTTATTATTAAAATGGCATATTTAATTCACTCCATCAATTCCATTCTCAAGAAAGGTACTACTTTAGAATGGATGGATCTATGTCAAAAGGCCTTTGATAACATGAAAGAGTCTTTGCTTCACCCACCCACACTTCATCCTCCTTACAGTGATAGACCCTTGATTATATATACTTCTTCCACACCTATTTCAGTTGGGTCAATGCTTACCCAACATGATGATACATGAAGAGATTATTCTATCTACTACATTAGTTGAGGCCTCATCGATTATGAAACATGTTATACCAAAATTGAGTGTGATTTCCTTGCCATATATTTTACCACTGAAAATATTCATCATTATATGATTTACCAAACTACTTATGTCATTGTTCATTCTAACCCCCTTCATCATTTCTTCTCTAAATCCTTTCTTCTTGGAGATAGAATTAACAAATGTATGGTCTTACTTATGGAATTTGATATCTACATTGTCACTCAAAAAGATATTAAAGGGAAAATAATAGCTGATCAACTTGTCATAGCTCCTATTATATACACTTCTCCTCTTTAATATGATCTTCTAGATAATAATATCCTTTACATTGAAGATCTTAATCAAGTTATTTCTCTTAAAGATGACTTTTAGAACTTTACCACCGATATTTAATCCAATAAACTCAATTAATATTCTACTCCCTATAGTACTACTAAACTAAAATTAGTTATCAAGGAGATTCCTAAAATTAATGTTAACTTACATGAAGATACTTGGACCCTTCACTTTGATGGTGCTAAATGCCTTCAAGGAGCTAGGGAAAGTTGCATCCTCATGAGTCCTCTTGACAAGATCATTTTTAAGGATTTCTCTTGACCTTTGATGTCACCAATAATATGGCTAAACACAAAGCTCTTATCTTAGGCATGAGACCTACTCTTTATTTAGACATTCAATACCTTCATGCTTTAGGTGATTCTCAACTCATTTACTGTCAAGTTAGTGGTGATTATTGATGTAAAAGTGAAAACCTCATCACCTATCATCAAATTACAACCACTATTACTAAGGATTTTATCTCTTTCACTAATTATCCCATGATTAGAGATCAAAATTCCATTATTGATTCTCTTATCTCTTCACTCTCTCTCTTTCATCTACATTAAGTTCTTTCTAATCCTTATGTTATACAAATTAAAAAAATCCCCATATTTAATTCAACCACCAGATTCACTTATCTATCATATTGAGGATGTTACCATTTGAAAAATCCCATGGTACAAAGATATCATTAAATTATTATAACATCAAACATATCCTCTTAATTTATATTCTCATGAAAAGACACACATTCATAAACAAGCTTTCAAATATGTATTTTGACACACCATCTTTTATTATCACAATGCTAATGATACCTTGCTCCGTTGTGTTATGAAAGATAAGGTCCTTACTCTTATTGAATAATCACATGGGGGAATTTATGGTGGCCACTATAGTGGACATGCTATAGCCTATAAATACCTAGGTATGGGTTATTTTTGGCCTACTCTTGAAAAGGATGCAATCGAATATGCTAAAAAATGTAATCCTTGTTAACTTCATGATGATCTAATCCATTAACCTCTAGTAAAAATTTAAAATATTGAATCTCCTTAGCCATTTTCCACATGGGGATTTGATCTCACTGGTAAACTTCCTCATTCCCATGGTGGACATGTCTTTATCATCACTGCTACTAAATATTTTACCAAGTGGATATAAGCCATGCCCCTTGTTAATGTCATTAGTCCTACCATTTCCAAATTTATTCTTAATCAAATTATTTTCCACTTTCAAATTCCCCATACCATAATTTTAGATAATGGTGGTAATTTCAAAAATAAACATGTTAAATAACTTTACAACAAATTCAAGATCAATCACAAATTTTCCACACCTTATCATCTACAATGCAATAGTCAAGTTGAGGCCACTAATAAAATTCTCAAAAAAATTCAACAAAATATAATTCATGAAACATTCATGGATTCACATCTTCATCTTTACCCTACACTTTGGGCCTATTAGACTAGCATACATACTGCCACTAGGGTAACATTATTTTTCTAATCTATGGTTCTAGGTCAATTCTTCCTTTATAAGTTAAGATTCCCTCTCTTTATATATCTCTTCATGGTATTATTATTGATGAATAATTATGTGAATATCACCTTCATTCCCTTGATCTTTATGAATTTCATCTTTCTACTTTACAACATAACCACCAATACAAGGCTCGCATTACCCAATAACATAACAAACATGTTAAAATCCACACTTTTAATGTTGGTGATCTTGTCCATAAATGAGACTACAGTCATGATAAAGGAGGTAAATACACCAAAAAATTATGGATACCATATTTATTTAAAGACATTATTGGTCCAAGCACTTACCGCCTTCAAACCAATGAAGTCCATGTTTTCAAAGAGCCCACCAACACACAATTCCTCAAAAATTACTTTGCCTAAACATTTCCTTCTTTTCATGATTTATATCTACATCTATCTAACACTTTTTTTAGGTTACTTAAGCATGAATCTCTCCCTCTACAATAAGTTCTTTCCTTTCACAAACCTTTAGTCCTCCCTTTTGGTCTTTCAGTTTCTTGAGGTACCATAGTCTTTTTTATCTTCTTACATTTTTTCTTGTTTTTTACATCGCTTGGGTTTATATTTTGTGATTTTTAATATAATAATATGGATAGGACTTGACATTCCTCATAAAACCACCATATTATACTTATTTTTCACATACTTTTTTTTCTTGTAAATTTTGTTTTGACAGCCCTTGGGTTTTTATTTTGTGAGTTGATTTTTAGGACCATAGATAGGACCTGACCCTCCTTATAAAATTACCATCTTTTCATGTTCTTGATATTTATTCTAAAAATTTCACTTTTTATTCTTTTCGTAGATGGAATTTACAAAACAATATATGTTAGCATGTTTTCCTCTATTTACCTCATTCTTATGATAAGAAATCACATTTTACTATCATTATATCCCATTTTTTCCCTTTGTCACATTTTTTACAATTTGAAGTAATCTAAATTGTTCCATTTGTCATTCCTCTTGATTTACCCTTTATTTCACTTCACATTGGATAAAACAAGGTTGAAGTCAAGATAACACTTTTATTTTACCTAGATTTATGATACTCTTAGACCCCATGCTCTTTGATGTTTTTCTCTTAGCAACCTTGTCCCAAGTATTCAATTGAAAGTCATATTTAACACCCATGTTTGGTTTTCCAAATATGTATGAAAGAGGAATAAAATTCAATGATATCTAAAAGGCAACATACAAATCTCAAATGTTAAAATCACACCAAAAGACATGATTATAAGCACATATCCTATCTCTAATCTATGCTCAAACTCCACAGTTGGCTTCACATAGAGCTGAGGTCCTTTAGGGTGTGGTAGGCTAGTAGATTGGAATAGGGGAGTTCAAAAAATTCTATGGTGCTACCTAATTTCTCACACATGTACCCAATCTTCGTAGTATATTGATGGCTCTATAAGGGGTTCTAGAGAATGGGGAACACATTGTGGGAAGGTAGGTCCATTTTAATTTTAATGAATATAGCATTTATGGGATGATATATATAATTCATTTGTTGACCTAAGACTTGTGTTGCTAAGAGAAGTTCTTAAGAGTCCTTAAGGTTAAAAGTCCTCTTATTTTGACAAACGTAATTTGAGTGTCTTGAATTCAATAAAGAGTTCCCCTACCTTAGTTTTTCCTTCATTCTCCCCTCCACCCATTTCATTTTCCCCCCTTGATATACAAATTGTGATTCCAAATATATTTTCCCTTCTTTAATTCCTTCTTATTCATCTCTTAAAAACATGCTAGCACTACTTTTTTTAAGTTTTATCCATCCTCAGAGTGAAACAACATGCTTGAGTAACTATGGATTCTTTTCTTTACACTATGATTTACATTTATGACATTTAATTTACTTTCCTTTTACCATTTGTC
The DNA here is from genome assembly GCA_037957365.1 of Torreya grandis. Taxonomy (NCBI): domain Eukaryota; kingdom Viridiplantae; phylum Streptophyta; class Pinopsida; order Cupressales; family Taxaceae; genus Torreya; species Torreya grandis. The sequence continues at coordinate 1,070,756 of JARHVA010003797.1, forward strand.
ATTATTTTACTATCTTTCTATTATGGACACCTAAGTTCATACCCTTTTTCCATTATTGAATGAGGTTGGATTGTTACTTCCCACTCAACAATGTTGTTTTCCCTTTTATGCATCTTTTTTTCCATTGATGATTGAGATGTGGATTATTACTAATCACTCATCAATGTTGTTTTACCATTTTATTTAAGTATTTTACCATTCATTTGTTTTACCATCCTATTTGACATGTATCCTTGGTTTGACTTGGTGAGTTTACCTTTCTTACTTAAGGATAGATTGTTTGAGTTTTTTGGTCTTTAGTAGCCTTGACTTTTTAGTTACCTAATTTACTCTTATTTTTGACTTGGTCATTTGGTCTAACATAGCACCTATCACCCCAAATTACCAAATTTCCCAAGTATGTCATGTCCTCATAGCACCAAATATCTTGGATTTTCTTACATTTTCTTGTTTTTTCTCTTCAATTTTGTATTCTTGGGTTTGTCAAAAGTAGTCTCTACACCCTACATAATCAAAAATAACAACACATCAGATAACCATCTTATGATAAAGGTAAGTCAAGGTATGCATTACATTTTCTTTTTAGTTATTTAATTTTTAGTCATTTACTTTTTAGTTATTTACCGTTCAGTCATTTACATTTTAGTTATTTACTTTTCAGTCATTTAATTTCAATTATTTTTTCTTTAAAACACTACAATTTTTTTTAACATTGATGTTGTGTGTTATTATGTTCTTTCTTGAAGCATCATCCCCTGTTGCACCTTAGTGACACATGCTAAGCTTCGAGTGGGGCATATGTATACACATAATGTTTTTAACTTTTATCAAATACTAATGCTTTACAAGAACTCATCAAGACTCAATCTCACTAAGTGTATGCCCTAAGGGGTGCACAAGAAAAGGGTGGGTAGACCTTTGGTTATTCGTAGGATTATTTTCCCTTCTTACCACATTATTACCAATCCAAATATATCTTAAAAACATTCCCTAAGCTATTAATCCTCCCTTACACACTCCTCTATTATTTTTCTCTTTCCACCCTCCTTTTCTTTCCTTAATTCCCTTTTAGATTTTTGGTTATATTAGGTTGACCATGGCCAACCCTGTGCAGTTTAGGGTATTTTAAACTTTTTGGGTTTGTTATCCTTTTGACCAACCTAGCTTAGACCTAGTGAATTATTCATAAAAACATATAGGATTGACCATGGATGAACCTATATAGTCAACATTTTTGGGAGGATTTATGATAAGATCCACCTATAAATACAAGATATTTTCTATCATTATCATAATATGAAATCAAAAGTTATTATTTGCTCATGATTTTTCACAATATTCTCTTCCACCATTATACTTGAGGAGTCTTAGATTAGGGTTTCTAATTGGGGAATCTAGTTTTGTGGATAAGTCTCAGATGCTTTGGCCTTTCTTAGTTATCTTTACAAACCATAAAAACCTCTTAAAAATGCCCTTTAGCTAAGGGAGAGATTGAGTCTCGATGGGTTCACATTCAGGTAAGTATATTCTAACTTTGTTATCCTCTCTTTAGTATATAGAAGTAGCATAAGTGTTGTCTCAAATAATATTACTCTTCATATTCCATGTATTAGGGTCTTACTCATACTTATCTTAATTGAGATTCTATTATACATGTTTTGATTGCTTTACTAACCCTTTTATTGTGCCACAATCTTTGGTGTCAACTAGAATATATTTACTTTCTTGTTTATTAGCATATGTGAAATATCAAACCTTAGGACTCTTTTAGGGTTTTTACATGGTTGTGTTATATTTTATAATTTATAACCCTACCTCACATGGCATATTATGACAAGTGATCCCCTAATCAGGTCTAGTGGATCCCCATATTGGTCATGTTCCTACTTAACAAATGTATTACCAAAAAGAAGTGTAGTTATGCTCTATCTTCTTTAAGCCAAGATTGATTTATAAACATGATGCATTTCTAATTGCATACATAAACCATTTTAATATTTAAATGTTACCTCAATCCACCTCACATGTTGGGGCATCTTGTAATGCCCATCCACATGTCCCTTTAAACTTTGGGGCATCTTACGATGCCCATCCCTACATCTAATTACCCATTGAGGCTTATTGTGATGCCCACTCCTATTTTACAATACATAATAACAAACAAATCTATCTTCAAGAAACCTTCCAAGACTTATAGACTTGTATTTCACATGCTCATCTTTGATATAAACATTATCATAGGTCTTACTTATTCTTTTTGTCTCATGTTTCTATGTACTTTATTTCTTTTACTTTCACTTTATAAGTATCATTATCTTCCTTTAAGTTCTTTGGTTTTATTTCACATTAAATTTGGTGTATTTATTTTTATCTTTTTATGTTATTCTTTGCCTTAGTAGCTTTATGATTATTTTTTCCCCTTATTTATTATTCATGCCCATGGGTTTCCATTTTGTGAGTTTTTAGTATAAGACCATGGATAGGACCTGGCCTTCCTCACAAAATACCACCTTTGTATCTTTTCTCATTTTATTGTTTCACATTTTTCTTTTTATCACCCTAGTTGGTTTCTCTTTTATGAGTTGCAGTATAAGACCATAGATATAACCCAACCCTCCTCATAAAATTAACACATTATAATTCATTTTATAAAATATGTTATTGATCTTTGTTCTCAACTTTAGATTTTACTTATTTTGATAGATGGAATTTGTACAAATAATCTTTGTTAGCATGTTTTCCTCCATTTCCCTCATTCTTATGATAAGGAATCACACTTGATTATCATTGTATCCCTTTTTTCCCTTTGTCACACTTTTTTTGAATTAAAGTAATTCAAATTGTTTCATGTGTCATTCCACTTGATTTCCCCTTTCTTTGACTCCATATTGGATAAAAAAAGGTTAAAGTCAAGATAAAACTTTTATTTCACCTATATTTATGAGATTCTTAGACCCAATGTTATTTAAAGTTATCTCTCTTAACAACCAAATCCAAAGTATTCAAATGAAAGTCATATTTATCACCCATGTTTGGTTTTCCAAATCCATATGGAGGAGGAATATAAAAATCCATCAAGAAATTCAAAATCCAAATCATTTAAAACAAAAAGAAATAATATTCAAAAGGAAACATACAAATCTCAAAAGTTAAAATCACACCAAAAGACATGATTCCAAGAACATCTCCTATCTCCAATCAAAGATCAAACTCCAAAGTTGACCTCATATAGAGTTGATGTCCATTAGGGTATGGTAGGCCAGTAGATTAGACTTGGGGAATTAAAAAAACTCCATGGTGCTACCTAATTTCTCACACAAGTACCCAATCTTCATAGTAGATCGACAAATCTATAAGGGGTCCTGAGGAATGGGAAATATTTTATGGGAAGATAGGTCCATTTTAATTTTCATGAATATAGCCTTCATGAGATGATATATATACTTTATTTTGTGACCTAAGACTTGTGTGGCTAAGATAATTTTTTCATAATCCTTAAGGTCAAAAGTTTTCTTATTTTGACAAACCTAATTTGAGTGTCTTGACTTCAATAAAGAGTTACTCTACCTTGGTTTTTCTTTCATTATCCCTCCACCCATTTCATTTTCCCCCTTTGATAGGTGAATTGTGATTCTAAATCTATTTCACCTCTTATATTATTCTTTCTTTTTCACCTATTAAAAACATGATAGCATTACTTTATTTTAGTTTTATCTATCCTTAGTGTAAAAAAACATGCTTGACAAATTATGGATTACACCATTACACTATTTATTTACCACACCATATCATTATCATATTATTCATGATATTAGGTGGTTGTGTTTTCTTACATTATATCTTTGAAAAAGAACTAAGTTTGAGTTTTCATCCTTTAGAGATTTTAATTTTCATTTCTCCATTATGTTTTTATTTGATTTTTTGTGGACTTCCCTTATCTTATATAGGACATTTGCCATTATTACATGTTTCTCTTTATGTATGCTTTCTTCATATTCATCTCACATATTCAATTATATTTCATTTTTAGTCTTTCATGTTTTTATTTTTTCCTCTCTTACATGATCTTACTTTTCACTTTCTTACATATCTTTGTTCAAGTTTTCTTGCATTGATATTTAATTTGTCATTCATGTTTTACATGATTCCCAACATGATTTATTCTATTCTACATTCCTTTTTTCCATTTCTATTTTACATACTTTCCATGATTTAATGTGTTTTAAAATCATTTGTCATTCATTTGCCATCATTTATCATTATTTTTCCATAATTTTGTCATTCATTTACCTTCAATATTCTATCCTTGCCTTAATAATCTTGATTTTCCAATTTTTACTAATCCCTTCATATCTTTACCTTAACTCATTTTACACTACTATATGCCTATCTTCCCAAAATTTTGTTTTTTGGCTATTTTTTCCACTAGCTTCTATAAGTTTGCCTAGTGTTCTTCATATTGGATGCCTTCACTTTCTCTTGTAGTTGACTTCTTTATATATTGCATTAAGGTAAGTAAAGGTATGAATTTTTAAATTCTATCCTTTCCTTTATCTTATTTGTTGTTTACTGCACTTTACTTAGCATCAACATTATATGTTATCAAGTTCTATTTCCTAAAGCACCATCTCATGTTGTAATCACATGACACATGATGAGCTTCAAGTGGGGCATATGTATACACATAATATTTTCAAAATTTTATCACTTAATAACACTTTATATCTTGTATGAACCCATCGAGTCTCAATTTATCTAAGTACATGACTTAAAGGGTGTACCAAGAAAGGGGTGGGTAGACCATTAGTGCTTTGGAATATTATTGTTACTTTTTCCACTTAAAATATACACACTTGTCTCCTAAAAAAATTTACCCTAAGCTTATTCTTGTCTATTTTACCCATTATAAACATTTTTCACATCATTATCCTCTTTTTTATTTCCTTGACCCCCTTTTGCCAATTGACTGTACTAGGTTAACTAGGTTGATCATATATAGTTTTCAGTCTCTAATTATTATACAGGGTCGACTGGGTTGACCCTATACTATTTAGGGATATTTTTCACTTAGAGTTTTATTATGCCTTCAGCTGACCTAGCTTGGGACCTATTGATTTATCTCTTAAAAGATACATGGTCGATTGGGTTGACCCTATACAACCAACATATTCAAAATGATTTAGGGCAAGATCCACCTATATATACAAGTTCATTTCTAACCATTTAAGAATAGATAAGTGAATAAGAATAAGTGTGAATGAGCATATTCTTATTGACAATTATTCTTGAGGAATAAATCTATGGTTCCATACTTTCTTTGGAGATATGGATTTTGTCTTATGGAGAAGTCTTTTGGATGCATACATAGGTTATGTAGGCTAAAGCTGATTTGTCTTTATTATCCTTACATACCACATAAACTATTACAAATCACCTTGGCCAAGGGAGATATTGAGGCTTGATAGGTTCATCTCCAAAATAAGTATTCCTAGCTTTATTTCTCCTTTATAAGAGTAAATAGATAATGCACTTGTGTTTCTCTCCCATACATTAGGATTCCATATGCATTGATGTGAGTATGTCTTCTATGCATGTTTAGTTTAATTTTTTTTCTAACCCCCACTTTGTGCCATAAGTTTTCATTTGAATTAGATTATATTTAATTTCTTGTTCATTAATATAGAGTGAAAATTAAACCTATGACTCTTTTAGGGTTGTTGCATGATTGTGTTAGATTGTAGGATTTGGAACCCTTCTTAGCATGGTATATTGTGACAAGTGATCTCGTAATCGGGTCTAGTAGATCCCAATATTGGTAATACTCCTTTTTAACAAATGTATTCTCAATCATAAGTGTAGGTATGTTCTATCTTCTCCAAACTAGGATTGATTTATAAACATGATGCATTTATGATTACATACAAAGTAAGACAACATTCAAGCAACTAAGGCATCATATGATCTTATAAATACAAATACATTGACATGAATAAAAAAGTTATGGTAGTTAAATATATGATTTATAACCAACTAGAATGCTAAAATATGAAATCACACTTCATAAGGACTAAATCAATATTCACAAAAGATAATCAATCATTTCCAGAAAAGGAAACACATTAATAATATGATGCATGTTGCAAACAATGACTATTAACCAACTAATAATTAATAAGAAAATTTCTATTATAAGTGATATGTGCAAGGTTAATATTTCATTCTATCACCCCTACTCATCTCTATATACTCCATCATCTTCAATTATACTCTACATCAGTCATAATCAAAAGGGTGGACTCCATCCTACATTCACCTCAGTAAAATGAATAGTAGTTAGACCATATCATAAAACAATCATAATAAACTACTTATTAGCAAATAAAGTTGCACCCTGATAAAGTAGATTACTCAGATCTCCTTCACACCTAGACTAACATTGAATTGGTCTATAGGCTATGGGATACATGTACTTAGACCAAAGCTATATATTATGAGGCTAGAACCTCTAAATATATCAATTTTTTATTAGTTACTAAAACTCACTTGATTTGGGATGAAAAGAATTAGAAAGATTATTGAAAGGACAAATCTTATTATGGTGATGGTGATACACTAATAGTATTGGTTCATCCACTTAATTTGAATGCCTAGAACACTAATGAACCAAAAATAGACTAAAAAACTAACTGTAATGCTTCTTATGCAATAGTGTTTCATATAAAGGTCTTGACGAATGATAATAGCTTAGAGGTAAAGAGAGAGAGGTCTACTTTGAGAGACTTTCAACCTTGTTACACTACAAATCTGATCACCACCCTTTGACACTTCATATGACATTTACAAGATAACTCATCAACATATACGTGTGGCATGAAAATGTCAAGGTAAGATTCATACCACTTTTACACATATAAACAAGTATATACACACTATAATTCAATCATATATATGTTGTAACAATCCATTTTTTGATTCAAGAGGTTACAAAGCTCAATCTTGGTAGAGTTTCATCATGCCCAAGAGAGGGATCCAAAAAAAGGCCTAAAATCTTGAACATATAGAACATGAGAAGAGAAAAATCCAATATAATGGTGTAGAGGAGAGAAGGAAGATTTATCCAATCATAAACTCTATATTATTTCAGTTGAAATAATTATAAATAGTCCTTCATCACATCTCTCTATGTCTAGTGCCTTGCATGATCTTTTAAAGAGCTATTTGGCATTGAAAATGAGTGGACCATATTTGACTTGTTAAAAATCATTTTATATCATGCTACACCATAAATTGGTTAGATAAATCCACTTGAAATGAGATCAAGTTAAGTGAATGATCCTTCCTACATGAAAACTATGGAATATGCATTGATGCCACTTTAGATCAATTAACTCACAATAAGGACCAGCTAAGCATGTAAATGAAGTTAAGACCAAATATGCATGGAAATGTCATGGGAATTCCACAAAATGACCAGTTACATCATGTGATTTACAATCAATATCATTTATGTGGTATTATCAATCTGCATTAACTCTTATCAACATCCTTCTATGCCATTTTCACTTCACTTAATTTATCAAATAGGTCTATTAGGCCAATTAGGCCTAGTGTCCTAATTTATTACATTTGATAACTATAATAACCTATATGAAACTTTTAAAATATAAAAATATTGTGAATTTATGACATGAACCAATGCCTAATACATGAAATGAGTCCTCCTTGGTAAGCAACACTTGTAAATCAGTCAAACTAGTTGACTAGGTTAAACTATCTTCAATTCTATAGATTGGTTAATTTGAATGAGCTCACAAAGGAATTTATAGGAATGTTTTTTTTATCATATTATGATTTTAGGATGAATATAAAGTTCTAAAAAATCATCTCCATTGATTGGAATCTATTAAACTACCTTGTACCTCTATTTTCTACACTTTTTCTTCAAAAACCCCTTTTTTTGCCATGTCCATATAGTTATATACATAAAAATACCTTTTAAAGGAACCTATATAAGTTTAATTCATTTTTACAATGGTTATCATGTGATTCATGGGGTTTTGAGTGCAACAAGCTTCACTTTTCTCAAAACTGGTCTATAAAAGGGTTTTAGAGGTAAACCTTCTTAACGATGGTTCATAAATTAAAAACCTCCAAACCAGAACTTATTGCCATGAATATTTATTATATATATATATATTAAATAAAATTACCTAATAGTATTGGGTTCCCATGTAAAGAGTGTGCAAAGATATGTGTGTAATGAAGTTTTCTTATAGGGTTCTAAATGCATTATAGACATGCTTATACTCTTAATAATGGTTCATAAACCTCATATACTTAATAAAAATTAATAATTAATGTATTATAATATCATATGGGTCCTAAAATCATGCTAATATCATTATGACAAACTCTTGTGGTGAAAGATATGAGCACTCAAACAGGTGGGTCAAACTGAGTGTATGGATTGTGTAGTTCAAATTTTCCCTTTGGAATAAGGCTAACATATTATTTGCATTTATATTATGACCTAAAATATCCCCTTACACATCCTAATGAATTTACCTTTGCTTGATAGATTCTATAAGTGCCTTTTGGTGTTATAAGCCTTTTAGGCCTAAAATAGACTTCTAGGCCTAAACTAGGTTTTGGAGGTTTGAGTGACCTATAGGTGAGTTGGGATTCATAATACATTATATCTAATTTTTTTACATCCCATATGACTCCATTTTGTTTCCCACACTCTTCTTCACCTTGATGGTTTCTTAAAACTGCCTATAAGAATGACTATGTATTTGTATAAGGTAGAGGTCTGTAAGTGTTTTCTCCTCCAAGGAAATAATTTAAGGAGTTTGAAACCTTTTAAATATTATCTTAGAGTGATAACCATAATTTTTTTTTATATCTTTAGGGTTACAGTATGTTATATATATCTTGATTCCATTAAGCTAGGGTTTTTTGGTAGTCAATCTTGTAAAACCTTAAGTGACTAAGTTTTGGTGACTTTCCTCTACTAAATTGAGCTTATATTCTCTACGAGATGATTCTATAACACTATCATGTTATATTTATATTAAAAAATATATTTTATGCCTTTAAACACTACCATTATCACATGGATGACACCATTAACATACAAACTTGTCTTAGCTTTTTCATCTTAAACTTGCCCTCAAAGAACTCTATCTTGAAACCTGACTATCAGATACTCTAAAAAGCATATAAATAAATTATCATAATCATTTATTTGACTTAAAAAATCTTGATAAGTCTAATGTATCTATCTTAACTTCAAACTTCTCAATAGCTCATCTGGTCTCTTTCATGACTACTAGCAGACTATATGAGGTCTGTGTAAAAATAATTCCTACTTCCACTATAGTCATGAAATTAGGATAAGATGAATATATTTTTATAGTTAGACTAATTACTTATACTAAAAATTAGAGGCTAATTATACCTATAGAGGAATCAAAATGGCAAAATCTCTCAAAATTAGCTTCACATTGACTGTGACTACATTTTACATGGTTTGAACCACTATATTAGTTATGTTATGATCCTATTCATGATTAAAAAAGAGATGTATGAATTATTTAGTGGTGTCATAACCCTATATTCATAATCTTCTAATGAAATTAACTCTTTTAAAAATAACACAATCCTCTTTCTCCTCTTTGCAAATGAGAACTCTTTGATGATAGTAGACTATAGCTCATCTTTGACTATGTTCTCATGCTTATATCATTATTCATATGTTTATTATGCCTCAAATATTACTTTAAAATATTTTAGTCTTTTAATAGGTTTGAAAAATCTATTATATCTTCATGCCAAGATCTCCAACTTGCTTCTCCTTCATCATTCATAATATTAGTAGGTGTCTTTGAAGGGTGGTGACTATTATATATTGGAAGGTTTGTGACCTCACTATCAACCCTCTTAAAATATTTTAAATTTATTAGAGTTATTAAAAATTTAAACCTCTTTTAAAACAAATTTTTTCTTTGTATATCATAGGTTCTCCTCTAATCTTGGCAAGATTGGGTTTTAACTTTCTTAGCTATATATTACCTTTGAGCTGGCTATAGATACCTATTTGACTATTCTTATTTAATCTATGATATCATCATCACATACCTAAAATGTATTATACCTTTAAATACTTATATCCCTTAGCTACACAAAACTCTATCTCTTATCTTTTAGGCAAACCTTGACTGAGATAACTTGATTGTACCTTAACATGGTTGTAAGTGTTAGTTAGCTATGTGTACAGACTTAGATAGTCTTATAATGTTATGATGTTCATTTGTTATATAAAATCCATATTAGAATTACCTTATAAGTCTTTTTACTTATTTTTAAACCTTAAAGATACTTATTTAGCATGTTAAAACTAATTTTACCCTTCAAATAATTATGTAGATGCTTTGAGAAGGTCTTGACTATGTAGATAAATTTTGCCTTTATATGGACTATATGTAGGTTTTAGGTCTTGAATTTTATACCAAAATACCTACATGATTACTTAAATAATCTTTATTTCCCTTTAAATACTCATTTAATTCCACTCTCTCCTCACTATCTTGATTTGATAAGTATTAACATCTTTGTTTTCAATTACTCTTAACATGACTATAGATAAAGAGTCTTGTATTACTTGTATGGATTCTGATAAGAAATGGTTGATCTCAAGAGGTAAAAGTTACTCTAAGGCTCTTATTAACCCTCCATATTCTACATATTTCTTGGAGGAAACCAAATTGTCTATAAGACCTTTGAGTAGTATTGACAACAACGAAAAGTCCATTACCTTAAACAACTCAAAATTACCTTAAAGTCTGCTAAAAAGAGACTTATAATGCTTATAACTGGAGTTAGTGATATTCAATAGGTGTTTTCATCCATTTTTCCATTAATACTTCTTAGGTTATTGATTTGACATAAATTTTCTTTCTTTTACCCCTTGTTTATCCCTTAAAACCAATTCATTAGTTTCTCAAACCTTACTTGAAGATGACTACTATAGGTGAAGATTTGGAAACTTGGAACAAGATTAGTCATCCTTTTGAGAAGATTATTGGTATAATTTAGTGTCATATTGGAGTATTACATTAATCCATCCAATTAATCCTCTTAAAAACCTTTTAGACCTTCTTATTTTGCATTCCAATGGAATTCCTCATATGACAACCCTTTGTTCCTTGTCTTGTACGGTCTAAGATGGTCCTTAGTCCTTGATAAGGTTTATAGTATAACTTGTAAACCTATAATTCATTGGAAGAAACTAAGGGAGATAATTAAACCTCAATTATTAAGATATTCATATATTTTAGTCTCCTTAAAACATCATTTCTATGAAACACATCCTTGATTGAGTTTGACCTGGCTGTAGATGGAGATTCTTGTCTGTTTAGTAGAGTTAGTAAGGTAGAATACCATACCCTCATGACCATGATGCCTCATGGTGTCCTTGAATGTTTTTTGGTATCAAATAACTAAGATTAATGTGGATATAATGTGGTGGTATTGGATGAATGATGATAACATTGAATGGAGATGCATATGGAGCCTTACAATAGTGAGAAATGGTAGTGACAAAACTATACTTGAGGATGAACACGATGGAGAGTGGAAATATATGACCCAATATCAAGATATACCATGAAGGATTTAAGGTAAGTATGAAAATATAGATTAAAAAACACATGATCATGAATGAAAACTCTCACATAGAATATGTTGATGTTTGGTAGCCATGGATCATCTCTTGAATCATACAAACTCTTAAACTGCTTGTAGACTACAAATTTGACATTAATTTATCTTCTTGAGATCAATATAATATCACACAAATGGAAAAAATATGAATATTTTCATGATAAAGTGGATAATTCTCCTAAAAAATTCCACAAACTTTATTTTTTCTTCCATGATGCCCAGATAAGGAGAAATCTTAGAAAATTGATTTCCTGCTTGGATGTAGAAGTCATAGTGAGTGCATTGACTTCAAAAGGATGGTTCATGAAGGAGAGAGAGAGAGAGATAAAATAATAACCAATTTAAATATATTTAATTTTATTATACCCCTTCCCCTTCCCAAAAATTTATACCTTAATTTTCTCTTTCATGGTTGTAGTATCTGCAAACCTGAAGGGCTCTCTTGATGTTCAAAAAAGATAGATGGATAGAGAGAACTATTTTTGAGACTGTTTATGATATTTTCACGTTTAATTTATTTTTTAAAACCTAAAATATCATAATATTCAATATCTTGACCTCATCTATATAGAAAATCCCATATAATTTTGTACTCTTACTTGAAATTACATGGAAAATGGCCTTTGTTTGCATATTATTCATATTTCAAGATTAGAACTATGAATTTAGGGCATGATAAGGAATAAAATGAGTAATTAATGAGATTTAAAAAATTAATAAATAATTAATGATCAAAATTGGGTCAAATTTGGCATGTGGGAGTCTTTTGAGACCAACCTATGCTTTAGAGTTTCATGAAATGATATTTTCAAAGTATGAAACTTTATGACTAAGGTAATGAAATAAATATGAATGTGTTAAAAGGTATTATGAATAATTTAATGGATTTTTTACTCTAAATTTATCATTTCATGGCTCGAAACTTAATTTTTATTCAACATACCTATGGTAGACCACCTTCTAGAGGCTTATAACAGTGCCATGAAAAGTTTCAAATTATATGTGTTGGTATTTAGAATTTATAGGCTAAATTGTTGACATTATTGTAAATGAATAAACTACATAATCATGATCAAAATTTATCATAATAGAATATTAACATCTAACAACAAGTTAAATATCATTATTATACGTAATAAATAACTATCCACAATTAACATATTACTAATCCAACCACTTAGCACATTAAGTTAACCAATCATTAACCCAAAAATCTAGTAATTAATAGATTAATGAATCTAGAGGAAAATCAAGATGTAATAAGATGCATAGAGAAGGAGTAAGAAAATGTGATATGATAGAGATTTTTGAGGATAAAGATTTTTCATAGAATTAATAGAAGCTATAACATCTCTAAAATATTTATGCAACCCAACAGAGGAAATGAAAGGATGAATATTTTCTCAATCATAATTAAAGCTAGTAGATCATATAATATTTAGGAAACTATCATAGAAAGCATAATATATTAAGTTATGATGATTAAAATTATTTTGTTATATTTCAAACTTTGAGGTAATTAACATGGTGGTGCAATAGTTATGAGACATGAAAAGAAGAGGATAATCAAAAGGGTGAAATTAAAGGCTAGTTGATTGTTAAAATTTGAGGAAGATAGTAGAGGAAGAGGGAAGAAACAAAGTATCCTAAGTGTAAATAAAGATATTAGAGCATAAAATTGAGGTATATATAATAGCAAGAAGGGATTTAGTGTAGGGACCTAAAGCTAGCCAACCCTTGAACTTTAAAGAAGCTAGCAAGGAAAATTATCAGGCATGCCAAAAGAAAAGGGATTTTAGTTGAAGGCTAGCATATTGTTGAAAATTGAATTAGGTACTACAAATAATGAGTGGTATAGACATAATAGGTAAGTAGATAATGGATAAAAAGAGTTAAATGTGATGAGAAACTAATTTGGTAGATCACCAAACTATTGAGGAAGATTGTAGACATATCTATATTTGAAGTAGAGATTTATCCAAGGGAGAAATATATTTGGGATAAGAAATAGATAATAATAAGATTATGTAAGATAAAAATTCAAATATAAATAGATTAATATCAATTGAATCAGTCCTAGTGGAAGGCATAGAGGAAAAGAGGGAAAATGATAAGGATTGAAGTGCACCAGTAGGAGAAGAAAAATTTAGCATGTAGTGGAACCTAAAATAAGAGAGTCTGACACTGGAGCCATACCAAGAAACAAAAAATACACACACAAGGAGATAATACATAATAAAGATAAAGCAAGAATAAAATATGAGAAGAAGGTGAATAAAAAAGAGATGGAAAAATACCAACTTGAGCATGTAAGGCAAAAAATTAATAATGAAATAAATTTGTAAAGGGTGAATGAAGAATGAAGGCCCACTTTCAGTAGTGTGAAAGGGGATAAAGGTGATAATAAGATGAAGGATTTTCATAGTGACTAATTTGATCCAAAGTCAAAATAGGTCAAACCCATATATAGTTAAAACTTTAATAGGGTCTCCTAGGATTAGAAAATATGTACCATGGTCATTAATGAGGTCATATAATTTATTTTATCTCTTGTTATATTTGTTAGTTTGTCCCAATTCATTTTGTCACCTTTTGAGTCATTAAATGAAATTTTATATTTTCCCATGAAAAAAAGGGTGTCAAGGGGTACTCTAATGTACCACATGTTATAATATGTTAGATATGGTAGTTTTGAAATTGAATTTTGTAGGTTTGATGTCCAACCAAGAAGATCAAATAGTTTCAGGTGGTTTTAGGTAGTTGTACAGCCTATAAAATAGTTATGGAACATAGGAAGACTTCAAAAAGTTTATATTGAGATACAAAAAAATAAATTCCATGCTCAATTATCTTTGATAGGTATAAAATTTCCAAAAACCAACCTCTCTCTCTCATCGCTCTCTTGGACAAGTCAAAAGGGTCAACCAATTTCCACTTGATACAAAAAAGAGGAGGTGAGTTGGTGAAAGTGACCTTGGTGGGTGGTATTAATCCATTTTTAATTCAATTTCATGGAAATATTTAGAGTATTATTGATTTATTCTTTATGAAAAATCTCTAATATTTTTAGCTTCTCAAAACTGCCTGCACATCACCAATGACTTTAGTTTTCTTCTTTGTTTGCATTGATCTGAGCAAACCAAGTGGTCTACATATAATTAAAGAGTATTATATTAATTATTAAAAGTATTTTAGTATATATTACACATTTTTATATCAATAAATAAGTAAGACTACCTCATATTGCTATTATAATATTCTATTGAATTCTGCATACATTTTTCTCATAATTACAAAGCTTGTTTTCCTTTTCTGGTATTCAAAACAAAGGTAATGAATTTTTGTTAAATATATAATTTAATTTTAATTATATTTTCCTTTGAAATTTTAGTCTCAATAAGGTAATTATTACAAGAGCATAGTTAGAATACACACATAGTCAAATCTCTTTGTGACTATCACCTACAATCAAGTGAGATTAAGCATTAATCAATCATGTTAAAGAGGAAAGAAGGCTTTAGGATGGTAAAATTAATCCCAAGGTGAAAATATTAAGATTTATATATTAAAATAGGTAATATATTAGTTTTGAATACCAATTAAATATACATAGTCCTATATCATGTTGACCTATAGGTAGTTTCCAATAGTGGTTTGAAGTCAATCCAAATGAGATAGAGGAGTGTTGAGATGAAGTTGTTTTAACTCATTTGAGACCTTAAATTAGGTCTAATATAATATATAAGATCAAGGTGATAATGAAAAATACATTAAATTACATACAAACCTAGAACCATGTCTACAAATTGAGAAAGTTTCAATTCAGAAGTTTTACCTTAACTTATTTGAATGAGGGTTTTGCCTATACTCAATGCCATCTTATGATGAAGAATTTGTAGTTTGTAATAGTCTAACTTTATTATTTATTATATATCAAGTATATAGGTTAAATTTTAACATGATAAGGTTATTTTTTTATTAGGATAGAATTTTATTTGAGTGGTTTCTAACTTAGACAATTTTTGACCTAAACACAATGCTAAAATGACTAAAAGCAACACAATTTGTAGTGACTTATAATGCAATGATGGTAGAAGGGTAAGATCATGAACTATAGGAAAAGATTAATAATTTAAAGTTTGTAATGACCTAATGATCTTATAGAGAATCAAGAGAATCCAATGTAGTATCCTCACAGAAATGAGCACCTATAGGGGTCTCACAAATTCTACCTAATGCACATCTACAGGTGACACAGTCTAACTATAGACTAGTTATAGCAAGAGAGATATGTGAGATTATAAGGTTAGATTTTTTTTTTAAGGATGGAAAATGTTGAAACCACTCTCACAGTGGTAATGACACATTCTCAATTTCTCTTTATAAGTGAGGACCTTAGCCTATAGTCATAGTTTAAGGTATTCAAGCCTAAACAAATTTTATGCATAGTCATTTGTCATATAAGTCTATCTTGAAGAATTTGAAGTTTTGAGGGGTATTAAATAATGAAAAATTTGTGAAATTTTGTAAATAACACAAAAAATACCTAATATAGGCTCTCATAGTCTCAATTTGGCAAGGCAAATAGGGTAAGTGCCCTCTATTTTATCTCAGATAGAGGGCACTCCACTAACAAGACTACACTAAAATTTTACTATGTGAGTTATTATAAGGATAACATGAGGATCCATAAAGAACTTTATAATGAGTTAAAAGGTTTATATGAAGATGAATAAGTGTTTAAAGTTACCTATAGGCCTAAAAAACACTCACAGGTGGTCAAAGACTCAAGAAGGGTAGTCTAAGCCTATAAGGCCTAAATTTAACATGAACCATAATGGATTTAAATTTCAATTATAGCATAATTTTTTTTAGTAAAAATTAGTTTATGACCTTCAATATAAAGTGGAGAGTCTATAACATCCATTGATTTACATGGGAATAGACAAAACTAGTCATTTTGGACTAAACTATCTTCAGGGGTGTCCAAAATGTATTCAAAGAGATCAAGAGACATATTAAAGTGATCATATATGTAAATAATAATTTCATGGTGGCTTAGATATATATTAATATTTTAATGGGGTCCTACATTAGGTCTCAATGGCATTTATTTAGAGATTGAGCATCTGATATTTATGAAACATTGTCAAAGAACCAAAATAACTCAAAACCCTCCTAAAATCCTTGTTTAGACCCAAGGGGAAAATATGAATGGAGATACATACAAGAGGGGTAAAATGTACATTATAATGTTTGAAACATGTCTCTCACTCTACCAAGTTTGATTATAATCACTTTTTTCATACCATCACTTATATAGACAGGCTAAAATCTCAATTTCTTATAGGTTTTGTTGTGTTTTGTAGGTACAGGGGAGAATTGATAGATGAAAGTCATTTAGGGGGGAATTGAGATACTTATTATAAATACATAAAATCATGTATAACTATATATAATCATGTAAAAATCTCTACTAACCCAATCATTATAGGCAATCTTGGACATATAATGAAAATGATAAGTGACAACCTAGTGAGAAGATGAGAGGTCTATTATTAGATATTTTTAAGGTATAAATGATGGAGTATAAGAAAAATTTAATTTTAATATATTTACTAACACCTATTCCATGTATTTCCTTAAGCAACTACTAGTCACCTTGATGAAAAATGTGAAGACTGAAGCTAAGAGGTCTAGTAAGTGACTACACACAATAAACACAAGTATTAAGAGGAAGGATATTAGTTAGGGAAGTATCTGATGACTGTCACATATTGTTTCCAAAATACCATGATACATAATATGTTTTAAAGGATTAATAATGTGTTTTAAAACAATTAAGTGATTCTTCATCATGAGGGCAATTTCAAGAAGACTAATTGAAATCTTTATGCCAATTTTAAGAGAAGTATGCAATTCTGATGGACACTTGTATATGAAAACCTCCTAACCTCTTTTTCACACTTAATTCTCTTTAAATGTAACTAGTTTCAAATTATTGAAACTTGTCCTTGTGAACTTTCCACTCCAATTCTTATGTATTTTATCCTATGATTTATAAATATAAACCTTTTTGGCTTTGTAATGGAATTCACACCTTGTATGGAGAAGCCCTACTAGTTTGAATACTATATTTGCCTTTGAAATAAATATTTAAAATCTAATTTTTAGTTAATAATATTCTTTTCTAAGTGTGTGAAGTAGTGGAATGATAAGTGATAAGTATCTATCCTTGTCTTCTCTATGATCTTCCATGTTTGATGAAAGTAGTTTTCACTCTAATAGGTCACTTGAAGTGTAGTCAAGTGTATTTATATATATAAGTGTAGAAGAGAAGAATTAGTGTTTTCAATTTTAACTCATGTTCACTCACCTTGATAAATTCAATGTATATGACCTCCATGTCTGAAATACTTATGTTAGAGCAATCTAGGATGTTGAGACTAGTATTGTGAGTCATGTTTCATAGTGTAAGTGTAAGGTAGTATAGTGGACATATTTATAGTGTATCACATCATTAACATAGTTTAATTTTTATGCTCCCTCTATCCTTTTTCATCCAAGAAAGAAAGTAAGTGTAGGTGATAAGATATCAAAGACTAATGTAGGGAGGCCCTTAAACCTAGAGTTTTACCTCTGCTATAGGCAACCCACAAGCCTAGAGGTAATACAATATTCCATTCAATATAGAGAAGGATTGAAAAACATGTTTAGGGTGAAATATTTATTGAGAATAGTTATGTCATGCTTGGTGGGACTGTTGTCTTAAGTACATCTTGTCAAGGTGAATGATGGTATTGAAAACATCATAGCTACATACAATGCTCCAATCAACATTTGGAAAATACATTCAAGGAAATATATGGTTGTAGAGCAAGTTTTATCATTATCTTTGTTCATACTTCATAGTCCTTACTAGGTCAACTACTATTAAGGTAATAATACCATAAACCCACTCCTTCAACCTTAAATTACCCTTTAAGTTCAACATCCTCAGCCTATCTTGACATTTGAAGAGCAAGAAGACTTTGCAAAAAAGAAGATCAAGAAAGTGAAGAGGAACTTGAGGACAATATGGATAGGCAACATGGTTTCCCAACCTTTAACATTAAAAATATTATACACCTCAATGCATATGATGATATACCTCCTAATTATACCAAGATGGTTCCCAATTTAAATGGTGAAGGTCAAATCACCCTAAGTGAGCGTATTACAGACATCTCTAAATTTTACAAATTTCATAATGTCACTGAAGTCAACATTAAAATTAGGTTAGTTTCCATGTCTCTTATAGTGAAAGCCCTTGAATGGTATTGGACATTACTAGGAGGATGTATCACCACTTGGGATGAGTTTTGGGAGTTATTGACCTAAAGGTTTGAGGACAAAAGTGATCACACATCACTTATTCATTAGCTTAATGTGATTCAAAGAGGTCGTAAGGAGACTATGGATGACTTCAATGAGAGATTCCAAAGAACTTAGTATAGGATACCTCCTCCCATAAGACCCCCTACAATATTTATTTTCCCTACATACCTAAGGGATATTGGAAGGATAACTCCTCCCATAAGACCCCCTTAAAAGCTTTTTTCCCCCTACATACCTAAGGGCTATTAGAACTGACATAGCCATCATGTTGCATTCCATGGGTGGATACACTTTAGAGATGATAATGGATTAATATAATCTAGTAAAAACCCTTAAAAATTATCTATGCCTTTTTTTACCAATATGTATGCTTCTAATCCAAGTGTTTCTCTAATCTTGGGTGCAAACAATAAGTCCAAAGCTTTCCCAAAGAAGGTAGAAGATGTGATTGATTGGTAGGTAAGATCTAATGCCTTTGAGGCTCCAATTAGGAAAATAAATCTAAAATATGGAGTTAAAAAAAACCCCTATCCCATCCTTCACAATAAAATAGGTTCCCACCTCAGAAATATGTTCAAGGGAGAGATCAAGGCCAAACTAACTTAAATATGCCACCCAATGCATATAACCCAACTTATACTTCCAACACAAAAGCTATGGTTCTAGTCTATAGTAACTTGGTCTAAGGAGAAAAATGGTAGAAATGATAATACATGGATGCCAATGAAGATGGTATATAATCATTGGTTAATCAAGGATGACTTACTCCTCAATTGGTAATAGAAGATGAGAATTTCATGCAAGCAAAAACAAATTAAGGATGGTATCCCTAAGGAGTGAACTTGATAAAATCTCAAATGGAAGACACATTTATCCTAAACCAAGAAACCTCTATTTTATCTAGTATAATATAAAAGAGGAAGGATTTTGGAGATGTTCCTAGTGTTGACACAAGTCCAAGTAATCCTCCTATAAGGTATCAAGGTGTGAATGCAAGTGTGACCGTCCCTATAACTTCTACACCTATTTCAAATCAGAATATAGGAAGGGTGACTCAAAGTGATCCATTTCCTCAAACTCAATCCACTTATTTTACTTCAAGGATATAATAAAAGGTGAGTGTTCCTACTTTGAACAATATTGATTCTTTGAAAGAGTGCTAAAACATATATATCTCTTTGGGAAGTTCTTCACATGTCCATTCAAAAGGAGCTTCTTCAAGCACAACTATACCAAGTCGACATCAATCCTCAACCATAAAGACATGGTAATGTATCCCTCACTAATGCTCCTACCCAAATTTTTAAACACTTCCAAATTTGAAAAAACCCCACCCTTCTACCACACTCATTATGGGAGACAAACTTGTTCACATTTATATTATGGATAGTGGGCTAAG
Source organism: Torreya grandis (assembly GCA_037957365.1). Taxonomy (NCBI): domain Eukaryota; kingdom Viridiplantae; phylum Streptophyta; class Pinopsida; order Cupressales; family Taxaceae; genus Torreya; species Torreya grandis. The sequence goes on from JARHVA010003797.1 coordinate 1,091,256, forward strand.
TACCTCTGTTATGCCCAAACTTGTGGTAGATAAATTGGAATTAAGATATCAAACATATATAAATGGAGTGATACAACTTTATGGGACACCATATAATTTAGTGGAAGTCATCAAATATTTTAAAGTTTTTTTACATGATTATCCAAGCTTCCCAATCCTTCAAGATATAATAGTGGTTAATTCGTCTACTCTTTTCACTATCTACCTATCAAGGGATTTCACCTCCAAGATAGGAGGATATTTCTCAAATAATTGGTCCTTCTTGGCCTTCAAGATAATGTATGGAACAAAGTTGACTATTATGAAAAACTATTAGATAAGTTTCATATTGAGCCATATGTATAAGCAAGCTCTAATCTGAATTATACCATTAATGACCAAGTGGAGTATGTTATGGATGACGGAGCATCTTCCAAGCTTAAAGGTATTTATGATATTTTAATAAATTAATATGGTGATGAAACTTATGGACATGATCCATACACTTTCATTGAATAAACTGACCTTGACACATACATCATCCATGAGGAAGGAGATGAACATTTTAAGGTAAACATTGATAATTCTTTTCCACAAGCTACCAAGGGTAATTACCTTGTTCATATAGATGATGATGATGATGGTTTTAAAATAATGGTGGATCAAGATAATGATGAAAACAATGCTCTTCTACTTGTAAAATATGGATGAATCCATGAATGTGATAGCCATGAATAAGAAGATGACTTATGGAAATGGTTCCATGCCATAATTCAAGAATTTGAATAGATTAGTAAGTCAACTCCCCCTCCTAAGAAGGGTGAATCTGATAGTAAGGTTATTGATTAATATCCTAAGCATGAAGGAGAGTGTCTTATCAAGAATGAAAATGAGTGCCTAACTATTGTAAAGAAGGTTTCAATCATGAAGGAGTTTAAAGAAGCCAAAGTAAAAAGTCCAGTGTTTAAGGAACAATCTCAACTTTAGTATGATATTGAAATAATTTTAGACATAATGGAATAATAAGAGAGCAAGGTTGATGGTTATAAACATCTAGTGCATAATTTCATAGTAGAGAGTGAAGTTAAGATAACTTTTATGACTCATAAGATTAAATTTGAGATGTTTTAATTGAACATGATAGAAGTCAAGAAAGTTTTAAATCCAAATAATGTTCTTGGAGGGTAAGATGGAGTATTCATGGGAGCTCCAAATATCACACTTACAGTCAAAAGAAGATCTAAATATGGTAAGTCATTTGATTATATACATAAGTAAGTGTTCATTGACAAGTATGCATCACATGAAGGTATGTTTTATTGGAGAAATAATGATGCAAGAAGCATTATCTTTGACCCTAGTTGAAGTAATGATGAACTATTCTTCACCTCAAGTGTTTGAGGTCTTGTACATTCTAAGATAAGTGTGTGTTTTTCTTATGTTGTGTGTGTTTTCCCTAAGTGTTATTGAGAAAAAAAATGTGTTTAATTTGTTATTTTGTCATGTGTGTTTGTTTCTTGTTGTTTGGTGTGGTTCAGTGTCTATTCAAAGGAATTTTAGTGTCAATAGAATGTATATTGGAACCCATATCCTAATGAATAGGATAAGGCTCCTGGCCTTTGGTATAAATGTCTTATAACCCTATGAAATCACCAAAATGTTGAATAATTTGACCCAAAGTCAAATTAAGTCAACCCCCTATATAGTTAAAACTCTCATAGGGTCTCTTAGGATTAGAAAATATGTACCATGGTAATTAATGAGGCTATCTAATGTGTTTTATCTCTTGTCATGTTTGTTAGTTTTTCCCATATAATTTTATGTCAAATTTTGAGTCATTAAATGAACTTTTATGGTTTAAAATGAAAAATAATGTCCCACATGTCATAATATGTTAGATATGGTAGTTTTAAAACTAACTTCTATAGGTTTAACACCCATCTAAGAAGATCAAGTAGTTTTAGATGGTTTTAGGTAGTTTTACAACCTATATAATAGTTATGGCACATGGGAAGACTTAAAAAAGTTTCTCTTCAGATCCAAACATATCACTTCCATTTTTAAGTAGCTTTGATAGGTCTAAAATTGCCAAAATTTGACCTCTCTCTCATCACTCTCTTAGACAAGTCAAAAGAGTCAAACAATTTCCACTTGGTATGGATAAGAGGTGTGTTGGAAAGAGTAAAATTGGTGGGTGGTAGTAATCCATTTGTAAATAGGATTTGTGATCTGTGTTCTATGAACAATCTCTAAGATTTCTAGCTTCTCAAAACTTGTTACACATCCCCAATGGTTTCAGTTTTCTTCTATAGTTACATTGATCCAAAAAACCAAGTGGTGTACATTTCCTTGAATAGTATGACTTTACTTATCAAAAGTATTTTAGTTTTTTTTTATTTGTGGATATCAATAAATAAGTATGACTACCTAATATTTCTATTAAAATACTCTATTAAAGTCTGCAAACATTATTCTCACAATTACAAAGTTTGTCTTCTTATTTTAGTCTTTAGAAAAAAGTGAATGCATTGGTGTTCAATATCTCATTACATGGTGATCATATTATCCTTTTAAATTTTAGTCTTAATAAGGTCATGGTTAGAAGAGAATAGTCAAAATACACACATAGTTAGTCTCTTTGTGACTGTCACCTACAGTCAATTGAGATTAAGCCTGATCAATCATGTTGAAGAGGAAATAAGGTTTTAGGATGGTGAAAAGACTCCCAAGGTGAAAATAGTAATATTGAGTTATTAAAAAAGGTTAGATATTGGTTTTGAAGACCAATTTAATATACATAGTCCTATATCATATTGACCTATAGAAAATTTCCAACAGTGGTCTGAAGCCAATCCAAATGAGTCAGAGGAGTGTTGAGATAAAGGTGTTTGAACTCATTTTAGACCTTAAATCAGGTTTAAGAGCATAGAGAATATCAAGGTGACAATGGTAAATAAATTACATTATAGATATACCTAGAAACATGTCCAAAAATTAAGAAAGTTAAAATTGAGAAATTTTACCTTAACTTCTTTTATTGTGGGGTTTACCCATACTCAGTGGCATCTTATGATGAAGAATTTGAGGTCTATGTTAGTCTAAATGTCTTATTTATTTTATCCCAAGTATAGAGGTTACATTTGAAAATTATAATGTTTTTTTTTAATCAAGAGAGAATCATTTTTGAGTGATTTTTAACTTAGACAAATTTTAACCTAAAATACTTAGTAAAACACAATGCTAAAATGACTAAAAGCAACATAACTTGTAGTGACCTATAATGCAATGATGGTAGAGTGGTAAGATCATGACATATAGGAAAAGATTAATAATTTAAAGTGTTTAATGACCCAATGATATTATATATAATCAAGATAATATGATGTAGTATCCTCACATGAATGAGCACCTATAGGGGTCTCACAACTTCTACCTAATGCACATCTACAGGTGACATAGTCTGATTGAAAACTAGTTTTAGTACGAGAGAGATGTGAGCTTAGAAGTTTGGAAGAAGTGTATGATGTATGAACCATGTTTAAACCATTCTAATAGTGTTAATGACACATTCCCAAGTGTTCTCAAGAACTTAATACCTTAGCTTACAATCATATTTCAAGGTTTTCAAGCCCAAATAAATTTTGTGCATAGTCATTTGTCATATAAGTCCATATTTGAGAATTTTAAGTTGAGGGGTATTGAAGAATGAAAAATTTGTGAAATTTTGCACAAAACATCTCACACAGAGGGTACTCCATTGAAAATACCACCCTATAGGTTTACTATGTCAATGATTAGAAAGATAAAATGAGGATAATTGATTCAATATATAATGAATTAAAATGTTTATATGAGGATTAATAAGTGATTAAAGTCATGTATAGTCTTGAGAAACACTCATAGGTGGTCAAAGACTCAAGAAGGGCAGTCTAAGCCTATTAGGCCTAAATTTAGCATGAAACCTAATGGATTAAAATTTCAATTATAACATCATGTGTTTAATAAAAATTAGCTTATGACCTTCAAGTGAAAGTGGAGAGTTATAACATCCATTTATTTTCATGGGAATAACCAAAACTAGTCATTTTGGCCAAAACTATTTAGGGGTGTCCAAAATGTAGTCAAGGAGCTTGCGAGCCATCTTCAAGTTCTCATATATATATATATATATATATATATATATATATATATATATATATATATATATATATATATATATATATATATATTTCATGGTGCCTCATTGAGATATGAATAGTTGAATGGGGTCCTATACTTGTTCTCAGTGGAATTTATTTAGATGTCGAGCATCTAGTTTTTATGAACCATTATTAAAAACCAGAACAACTCAAAACCCTCCTAAAACCCTTGTTTAGATACAATAAGGAAAAGATGAATTGATCTGAATCCATTAGGGGTAAAATATCCATGATAATGTTTTGAAAATATCTATCACTCTCCCAATATCTATGACATCCACTTTTTCCATACCATCACTTGTACAAATAGGCTAAAATCTAAATCTCTTATAGGTTTTGTTGTGTTTTTTAGGTACATGGGAGAATTAGTAGATGAAATTAATTAAGGGGGATATTTCAATTATTATTATAACTACATAAAATAATTTATAACCACATATAATCATGGAAACCTCTCTACTAACCCATTCATTATAGACAATCTTAGGCAGATAATGAAAATGAGAAGTGACTACTTAATGAGAAAATGAGAGGTCTATTATAATATATTTTTAAGGTATAAATAATGGAGTATAATACAAATTAACTTTGAACATATGTCCTAACACCTATTATTAATATTTACTTAAGCAAGTTCTGGTCACCTTGATGACAAATGTGAAAATTTAAGCCAATAGGGTTAGTAAGTGACTGTAGATAGTGAACACAAGTGTCAAGAGGAAGTCTATCCATTAGGGAAGCATTTGATGATTGTCACATCATGTTTCCAACATCCTATGATAGATAATATATTTCAAATTATTTATATTTTGGTTTAAAATAGTCAAGTGATGCTTCATCATTAAGATAGTTTTAAGAAGCCTAATTGAAATATTTACACCAATTTTAGGAGAATTATGCAATTCTGGTCGACACTTGGACAACCTCTTGACCTAATTTTTACATTTCATCCTCTTAAAATTTAGCTAGTTTCTAAGTCTTGACACTTGGCCTTGTGACCTTTCCACTCCCCTTCTTCTCTCTCATCTCTTATTCTCTATAAATGCAATCCTTTTTGGATTTGTAATAAAATCCACACTTAGTATGGTGAAGACCTACTAGTTTGAATAATATATTTTCCTTTTAAATAAATATTTCCAATCTAGTTTTGAGTTCATAATCTTCTTGTCTAATCGTTTGAAGTAGTGGATAGTGGAATTATAAGTGATAAGTATCTATCCTTATCTTCTCCTTGCTCTTTCATGTTTGATGTAAGTAGTTTTCACTCTAATAGGTCACATGAAGTGTATTCAAGTATATTTGTATATATATAAGTGTATAAGAGTAGAGTTATTTTCTTCAATCTAACCTCATATTCACTCACCTTGATAAGTGTAATGCATATCACTTCCATGTTTGAAATACTTATGTTAGAGCAGTCTAAGATGCTAAGACTAGTATTGTGAGTCATGTTTCATAATGCAAGTGTATTGTAGTCTGGTAGATATCATTATTATGTATCACCTCATTATCATAGGTTACTTTTTATGTTAACTCTATCCATTTTCATCCAATAAAATAATTTTAGGTGATAAGCTATCAAAGACTAATCTAGGGATATAGCCTTTAAACCTAGAGGTTTACCTCTGATATAGGAAACCCACAAGCCTAGAGGTAATCCAATGTTCCACTCAATATATATAAGGCTTTAAAAACCTCTCTAGGGTGAAATATTGAGTGACAATAGTGCCCAAAAGGCTAATGATGGATATGCATACAATAAGATAAAATGGTGATGAAGATGCTATATTAGGAGATGAGAGAGATTATTTACCTAATGATGGAGCATAATTATATTTCCACATAGAAGAGATGGAGGAAGGAGCCATAGATTATCCTAAATATAGTGAGAGGTGGATGAAATAATATCAGCCTAATTATGTATTGTTGCTCCCAAAGTCTAATCCCAAGAAACACCTTTGAGGTTAAGTGATCAAAAGAGACTTAGGTGATAATAAGGGACTTACCTCATCTCATTTTAGGATTGTTGTTGAGATAATCCAAGGATCGAGTTAGAATCATTAGATCCATTAAATATATTTCTTAGAATATTTCTCCAATAGATGTAACACTACTACCAGAGACTCAATACCAATTTTCTCACTAAGATAAAACTTGTATGCTTTTAGCTAAAGCAATCTCAATATATTGGGATTTTAGACTCTATTGAATTTCACTTCACTATTTATTAAAAGGGGATAAATATTACTTTACAACATATAAAACATAAATAGATATATAGGGTAAGGTAGAAAAGGGAGTTTTATACATGAATGGCAATACCAATGCTTTAAGGATCAAGAACATGCTCAGCTATAGTTGTACCACTATATATTAAGTTTTATGATGGCTCAGGATCTAGTCACATAGAGAAATAGTATAAGAAGAAGGATTAAATGCTTAAATAGATGGTAAATTTTATTAATAACTATAAATAGACTTATATTTAATCACACACAAATTTTAACTTATATCAAATAAAGATAAGACATCAAATGTCTTAATGAGAATATATAAATATCATCCTAATAAATGCATAGACCCTATATAAAATCATAATTAATAGTCCTCTAATATTATTATTAATCCATTAAAAGTAGAAATAAAGTAGAAGGCTTCATGAAACTAGACACATTTAAACAAAGTAACCAAATTTACATTAACCTGAAAATGTTTGTTTACAATAGAGTTGACCCTTTTAAAATATTCCATAGTAATATAGAAGGTGAATAGGACTTGTATTCTAGTAGCATGGGTTCCCACTCTAGGTCTCATGAATTTAAATGGTTACAACAAAATTATACCAAAATATCCTATATCCCATAATAACTAGAATAAAATTCCCTAAACCCACTAGGAGAGAATCAAGAAGAGGTTTGAGGTGGGACACTTCCCAATTTCTTGGGAGGTGCATCCTTAGCTACTCTTGTGGCTACCACAAATTTTAAATCTTGATCTAATTTTTATAGGTTTATGGGAGTATCTCAAAATATCACCTCAGCTTAGGATAAATACTACTAATGAACTTAGAGTGGGGCCTCAAAGGATACCTTCACCTTAGACACCTAGCTAATCCTAGTTGTTTATTGGGCCATTAGCTCTAGAATTGATTTGGATCTAATTTGGTTGGATTTTTTCACCTTTATTTACATGACCTAGTTGAATTGGTTGAGGTGGAATTCAAATTAAACATTATCCAATAGGGTGTCATTTGAGTGGAATAAAACCTTGATGTTAACCTCTTTGAAATAAGTTAGCATTCACTCCTTGGTCATCTCCAAAGGCTCAATCATTATTTATGATGTGTCCAACCACTCTTTAATTTATGTATTCATTCCCCCAACATAGGTTTTTGTAGATTTATAGATCCACCATAGGCATGAGATTAAGTTAGGGAAAAATGCCTTTGTGAAGAACCATAATGAGCCTTTTACACTTACTATCCATGTTGGTAACCCTTTATAATTATTCTTGAGTGTGTAATAGGTGATATTTACTTATATTTAGGGATTTGGTCACCTCTCTAAAATTTGTAAATAGTTATGTAATGGCCTCCTTAACTTGATCAATCAAATCCACTAGGAAAGTGTTCCTCACTTAGGACTCAAGTTCTCTAACTTCCTCTTACATGTCTTTTATGAGATTATTAAGCAGATCATTGGTAGCTCAAAGAAAAGATATAGGGTATTCAACCACTTTATCCTCCCAAATAAATCTCCTCAATATAGTGAGGGAGAAGAGGTCATGCTCACTCCTCCAAACCATTGGGTCTCCTTCCATAATTAAACATCTACATAAGAAACATCTTCATGTCCCTAGTTTCTTTGTCAAATTCCCATTGGACTTCTAAGTTACCATGATAGAAAATTTCAATTATCCATGTTTTGGTAAGTGTTAGTGACCCAAACTAGCTTGGTATTATGGTAACTCCAAAGGTAGTAAAGAGGATGAAGGCATAATGATAGAGATAGAGGTAGATGACAAAGGCTTGGGAGGAGGAAGAATGGATGAAGGGCAAGGAAGGAAGGAATAAATAAGGGGAAGAGGGGGAATGAGAGTGAAAGGAGGATGGATGAATGGGGATATCCATGGGAATAATTGGGAATGCCATTGGTTAGGGGACATATTGACCTATTGACCAATGGTATCTAGTAGTGGGGTATTCAATAAGAATGAGGAAATAAGTTGGTTAAAGCTGAACCTTTAGAGACCTAGGGTGATAGGTAAGGAGGAATCAAAAGCAATGGGAGGATCAAGTTGAATAAAGGGATGAGAGGGAGAAAGCCTTTACCTTTTATTGGATATTTTTTCCATATTAAGTGGAACTATATTTATAGTTGAAGGAGGTGTGGTGGTAACTGGGGCTTGAGTTGGAGGCATGCCAAAAGTTATATTCTTCCTATTTTGAGGCATCATGATTTTAATTACTTAAATCATATTAATTGAGGGAACCATGGTAATGATTATTTTTAGATAGACCTATGAAGTTGGTGGAATTAATATAGGTGACATGAAGTTGTGGGCCACCTAATTTATGCATATGGGTGCACTTGTTTTCAAGGTGTATTTCATTAGGATGGTCAAGGTGGGGATAGTAGGATTTGTCTGCACTAGAGGAGTAACCATTAGAGTTTTTGACATGGTAGCGATAGAGTATGATAACACTATGAATTTGGGGACCAATAAAATCTAAGCCATCCTAAGAGCTATAGGAGATGATTTCACTAAACTAAATAGTCTCAGAGATGAGGGGCATGTAACTGAGGCTCATAAAAACCCAAGGTAGGTCATGGGGATTATTTTATGTGGAATGGGATAAGTAGATGGGAGTTAATAAGTAATTATGTTGAACATGAAAATAGCTAGGGAAATTGAGTGAATTAGGGAGATGGAATAATATGGACTAGGATAGGTCTCATTGGAATAGATCTGCCAGTAATAGGAAATGTTGTGGATGGTTTGATGGGTTTTAGAGGGATAACGATAGTGAGAGAAGGAATATCTAGTGGAAATTATTGTTGGTCCTATTATTAGATTTTTTAAGGTTGCCATTGATGTCAAATTATATTACTTGTGCCACTTATGGTTTAGTGATCCATAGAAGTGGAGGTGGTAGAGTTAGAACTAAAACTAGGGAAGGCAAAGCTCATGGAGGTGAATGTGGGGGGACCCCTTACATTATTATCCTAGATATGTGGTCATAGTTTCTATAACATCCTCTCCAAAATGAATTGTCATGGGTATAAGGGATTTCAATGGTGGAGGTGACTATATTAGAAGGGTTTACAAAGGTGATATAGGCCTTTCTTATAGGACTGGTCTAGACTGGGCCTATTTCTCATTCCTTTTTACCACTTCCACCCTCAATAATACCTTGTCATCATTAGAAAAATTTTAGTAAATTTCATCATCCTCATGGGGCTCATGGTGATATATGATATTTAGTTTAGTTTCATACTTAACCACATGGGCATTGATAACCCTATGTGGATCCCACTCTCTATGTTTGGCCCTTCCTACAACATATGAATTCCTATTATGTTCCATATTTTATAATGAAGGTAGGTTATTATATTCATGGTGGTGAATAAATATTATAAATTTTGGGCATGCCTTATGATGGTGATCAAGTGAGTAACCCATGGCACACTTGACCAATTGATAAGTGATTTTTTACTCTATAAGGTGCTCTAAGATGTGGTAGGGTAAGAGGAGAGGGGATTTTTGAAATCCCTTATTTTGAATGATAGTGTGATTTTTGTAGTAATATTAGGATATTATAGGCATGAGAATCCTCCTTATTTAATCTAAGAGTAATGGCATGAGACTCTCATTAATGGTCATATAGACCACTGGGTAGAAGAACTCATAGATATCCTAGATGTGGTTATTATAATGATGTGAATACAAATTATAGAAGAAAACATTAACCATAGAGATGGAATGGGTCCATGGAAGAAACACATAAGTCTTGAATGCAAGGGTGTCATAGACAACATCCACAAGATAGCTCAACATATATAAGTTTCCACCCCTCATACCTAATTTATGCCATTAACCAGGTTGAAGTTTATGAGGCTTATAAGGTCAAGGAATAAATTTCATTCAAAAATGATTTTCAATAAATAGACCCATAGGATGTGTATACAAGGGAAAGTGAAGATTATTTACAAATAAATCCTATCTTAGATAAGATAAATCACAATTACCCTTCCACTTGTTGGTATATTTAGATAATCAGGGTCATGACCAAGATGGATCCACTAGACCTAACCAAGGGATCCCTTACCATAATAGTTTCACTAAAGAGGGTTCCAAATCCTCTAGTCAATAAACACCATGTGATAGTCATAACTATTCCCTATGCTTTTTTATTCACAAAGTAAATGATAGATTAAATTAAAATCTAACCTAGTTCTCACCAAAGCTTGTGAAAAAAATGGGGGTAATAAACATAAAAGTTTATATGCATATAATATCTCTAATAAATTCAATGTATAATAAATCCTAATTCATGGAGAGATAATAATATAGGATAACAAAGGCAAATATATCTACTTTAACAAGGAGGAGCAAGAGTTAGAAATACTTACCTTTGAAGACAAACCCACTGAGACTCGATCTCTCCCTTGGCCAAGGTGCTTCACAAGAGGTTATTATGGTATGTAAAGATGTTAATGATAGGTTAGATCTAGGATATATTTCTTATATATACATATAAAATACTTCACCATATATAAGATTCAAATATCCAAGTGTAATACTATAACCCTAAGCAATGCTCCTTAATTAGAATGGTATATAACCCTAAAACCTTTACAAAAGTTTAGCCAATAGAGTCAGATCAATAAACCCTATATAATTAATTAATAAAATAAAGTAGGTCCTAGGCTTATTTTTCCAATGCTAAACTAGACCCATAATGTGCTAATACATTTTAAGTACAAGGCCAGCATAGGTTAACTTTGTTTGGTAAATGTCAAAAGACCTTTTAGCTTAGGTATGGGTTATTTAAGGTGGTGAATGACTTGGAGGAGTGTGTAAGGGAGGTGTCAAAGCTTAGAGAAGTGTATAGGAGAGTTTTTTGTTCATTAAAAGTGGTTGTATAGGGGACAATAATTTTTTGAATCACTAATGGTCTACCCACCCCTTTCCTAGTGCACCCTTTAAGGCATGCACTTGAGAGATTGAGACTCGAGAGGTTCATACAAGAAATAAAGCATCAAATAATATTAAAGTTAGAAAATATTATGTGTATACATATGTCTGACTCAAAGCTCAACATGTGTCATAAAGGTGTAACAGGGGATGGTGCTTCAAGAAAAGAACATATCAACACATAATGTTGAAGATAAATAAATTAAAATAAGAAGTGAATAAGATAAATGAAAGGATAAAATTGAAAAATATACACCTTTACTTAGTGTTGTATAAGAGGAAGGAAGTGAAAGAAATGTGAAGGTGTCCAATGTATGTAACATTAGATGAACCTATAAAAATAAGTGAAAAATCAAATTTTTTGAAAAATATACATGTAATATGTGAAAATATTATCTATGACATTAGGATTCTAGAACATCTTGTAGTTTAGAAAAAGAGTTAGTAGAAACAAAGTTATGATAAAAAAATGGAATGTGATTATAAATAATTGAGAGGTAAATAATTTTTAATAGTAAATATAAATAGGGTGAAAATTAATTATTTTTTTATTTTAATATTTTAATAAAATATTTCTTTGAGAGACCCATTTTGAGCCTAGAGAGTGACCATGGTGAGGAGATGATAGCTATGATGTAGAGGATACCTAACGGCCATGACAGGTGTAACACAGGTAAGTGAAACATTAATTTAAATTTTTTTGAGTAATTTGAAATGAAATTAAGATAAATTTATAAAATTAGAAGTTAGGAAAATTATAGACACTGAAAATGACCCTATGAAATTTTTAGTCAGACTAGGGGTAGTAGGAGGTAATGTGTAGGAAAAGATCAAACTAATAAATGCCCAAGGCATTTATGGTAAATGTTCAAAAAATCATTGTAAAATAAGAACATATTTGGCCCTATAAATTCAATTTGTAAGGTGAAATAAATCTAGGGGCCAACTACGTAGCATTAGGTTGATATAGTATGACAAAAATGTGATAGGGTTAATTTAGTATTAAGTAGGTCAATTGTGTAAGAAGGGGAAAATAATACAAATAAGCTAATTAAATAGGTAATTTTTATTTTTTTGAGAATATTAAGAATATATTTTATTATTTTGACATTAAGATCTAATACATTATTATTTTTTTGATATTTTGTAGAGGTGATAAATATTTTGGTGTCTAGTGGATGCATCCTGACTACTAGATTTATTGGAGCATTTATCAGATGTGGATAGAGCTTAGCTATTTTCCTTAGGTTTTGGAGGAATCATGGAGATGTTATGGATCCCACTAAGTGTTGATTTCATTGTCATGTTTTTAGGAGCATGGGAATGGTTGAAAAACACTTTTTGATAGGAGGTGAAATGGGACACTATAGAGGTGGATATCACCTTGGAGGAAGTCCATGCCTTTCTTGGAATTATTATTGATGAGACTATAATGATTTGTGATAAACTAGAGTCAGAGGATGAGAAATGAACCCTATCCTAGTGGGTGATAGGCTTAGATAAGATCTATCTTAGGTTACATATTAGCTTATTTGATGTTTATATCATGGCCATTTTATATGTTTGGAAGTCTTGTTAGGGATTATGATAGCATGAGTTTTGTGTCACAAGTAAAATGGAAAGGTACCACTATATATGATAGCCTTGTGTGAGTCCATCCTAAATCAAAGTGCCTTTTAAAATATTTTGGCCAACTAAGTTACCCCATGTAATCGATGATAGGTTATGTCAAGTTGTATAATGAAGGTAGGAATATGTAGCACATGTCATGCCCCATGTTATAGTTTTATAGACTATTACATTAGGGTAGATAGTGTGGAAACCTTACACTAACATTACTACTATATTTCCATCTTGGGCCACTACTACTACTAGTTTGGTATGTATGTGGATCATGTTCTACTACACTTCATAAGTGGAGCCACATTTAGTGGATCATGTACCCAAATAGTTGGGGCTATCACATCTAATAGTAAGTAGTGATTACTTATTAGGTATAACATTTTATAGATCTAAGATGGAGAGGAGGTGCAAGGATGCTGGTCAAGATAATTATGATTAAATATCAATAAGTAATACCATGGGTAGATTAATCATGGTATCAAGAGGTAGTGAGGACTGGAGGAGATAATTATATGGATTTGGATGCATGATAGGTATGGCCATATAAGGGACCACAATAGAGGAAAAAATATCTACCATGAACTCATTAAATATGGAGACACCATCGACTACAGGATACACATGCATTGGCAGTCACACATGGGGATCCTATAAAAATTATAGGACATAGTTGGTTTATAGAGAGGACATTGAAGAGGGGGGAATGATGATATTATGTGGTGACTCCAAGGTTTGAAATTGTGTGGGGGTAGTGATAAAGGAGGTACTCGGTAGGTGAGTAAATGGGGAAACCATGGTTGACAATACTAACACTAGTGGGAAATGTCTATATTTGGTTTAAGTTTTTGATATGGAACATAAGTTTCATCATTTTTTATGGTAGATATATGGTTTGAGATGTATATAAATTAGATTTGATGTATATTTTTTTTCTATTTTTTCAAATACTAATGCTAAGGAGATCAGATGGGGATCCCTAATTATAGTTACACACCATGATATTTTGGATGGGGTGATGTCACATTATGATATTTACACTCTATTTGATCTTATGGTACCATCTACCCAAACTCATGATAGCTAGTTTACACTGGTGGGAGAGGCTATATGATAACTACAAGTAAGAGGTGATGGTTCATAAACACTTGTAGGGGTAGGAGCTGAAGAGGCTTATGCCTAGTAGGACTTAGCATATGAGTGAGATTCTCACATGGTGACCATGATACAACTTGGATAGATACATGAATAGGTAGCCAACTTATAGGGTCAGGTTGTTAGCTCAAGATCCCAGACCACCTCTTTATAATGTACCATTTAAATGGGCTAATCACATGCATCCATGAGTAGTATAGCTAGGCCACATGATAGGCATAATGTAGCACAACCTTAGAGATTTAATTATTTTAATTTTTACTTGTATTGTAATAAACTCATGGTATATATATTGATATGGAAATTTCATTGGTCTATGATTTGTACTTGTATGTGGATGAGTGTATAGATATATTTCCTTTTTAGTACATGTATTTTGCTTTTGTTGTATATGCTATGGGAAATATGTGATGTATGTTTTATTTTCTATAATTATGTGATACACATGCATGATTAAAAACAAAAGGAAAAAATGATTTGGAAAAATATAAATAATCAAAACAAATGTAATATACACTATATCATGATGGGAAATGTGTAGAAACAAAATATGAATAAATATAATAAACTAAAATAGTAAAGAAATAAGTAACAAATATTTTCAAACCATAAAAATGTTTTCATGAAGTTAAAACAAAATAAAAGTCATACTATATCACGTTGGGAAGTATGAATTTTTTAAATAAAATGGAAGAAACATGAAAACCAATGGTACAAAAATAAACAAACAATAAAGGTAATAAATCATACTAGACTAAGATGGGAAGTATAAAAACAAAAACAAAATTTAAGTTTAAATTAAATTAATCATACTAAATCAATATGGGAAGTATAAAAAATTTAATAAAATGGTTGTAAACATACATACAATCAGAAAATAAGAAGATAAAAGTGAAGTGTTTATGAAGTGTTAAACATACTAAATCAAGATGGGAAGTATGTTAATGATTTTTGAATCATAATCTAAAACAAATTATCTCAAATTTTAAGCATAAAATTTCATTATGACTTGGTTATAATATGAATTAGGTATTGGAATATTTTGTGAGCAGGGCCTGGTCCTATCCATGGTCTTACATTTCAACTCACAAAGGGAGCATTGATGAGGTGAATACGCACATGGGAATAATTTAATGTGGTAAATTGTGAGGATTTCCTGGTTCTATACATGGTATTACAATCCAACTCATAAGTGGAACACTAATGAGGTGAATGGAAATAAGGGTAAAACTAAGGATATGTTTTATTATGGTAATTTGTGAGGAGAGCTTAGTACTATCCATGGTATTACACTACAAATAACAAAGATAAACCCTAGGGAAATATTAGGATTTCTATAATGAAATATGGAATGTAAAAATCATAACATAATAATATATAAGAAAACCTTAGGAAACATGAGGCATACTAGGTACAAAGGAGAGACATTAAGAGTCTAGTGACCATCAAATACAAAGGATACCTACTCACAATAAACATAAAACTATATAATAAAATAGGTGAGGTACTAAGAGCAACACATGAGATTTATATGAACAATAAAATTAAAATGGACCTACCTTCACATAACATGTTCCCCATTCCTCAGGACCTCTTATAGAGTTGCCATTATACTGTGAAGATTGGGTACTTATGTGAGAAAGTAGGTAACACTTATAGATTTTTTTGCTTCTCCTATCCCAGTCTACTAGCTTACCACACCCCAATGGACCTCAAATCTATAGTGAGGATAAATTTGGAGTTTAAGATTCAATTATTAATATGATATGTGCTATGAATCATTTATTTTATTATGATTATTCTTTTTAATTCATATGTTGCCTTTTGAATCATTTCCTTTTATTTAAATGATTTGTCTTTTAAAACTTTTATGGCTTTTGTGATTCCTCCTTCATATAGATTTTGAATAACCAACATGAGTGATAGAAGTGATAAACATGAATGGAATCTATACTTTTGTTTAAAGGAAACTAAGTAACCAAAGATATTATTGACTAAACACTTAGGCTTACCTAATAAATAATATGTAATCACAAGTTTCAATTGCATATATGATTAGTATGTGAAAGGAAAATAAGGGAAGAAAGGAGATATAAAATAGTTCAGTATAATGTATTAATATAATGAGGAGTCTTGTTTTCTAATTAACCATATGGTAGAGTTATAATACTAAGTGAATCAAGGTTGTATAACCAAGTCAAAATAATAATTATCTTATTTTTTTTAGTGAAATAAGATAGTAAAAAATCATTGTAAAATAAAATAAAAGAATCTTGATAAGGTAGCTTCACATCCTAAAAGAGGAGGATGAGGGATGTTCATTTTAAACAACAATTACATCAGGTGGTTTCGAAGACATGGAGAAGTACTCATTAGTTATAATAAATGTATTTGAGATGGGAGATGAGAAAGTTACATAATGGGATACCATTCATCATAACCCATGGGAGGAATTTTTAGAGATAATTACATAGTGTTATAAGAGCTACTAAGAAGGTGGGTAGTGTATAAACATAACATTTTCAACCTTTTATCAAATACTAATGCTTTACATCTTATAAGAATCCATCAAGACTCAATATATCTAAGTGTATGCCTTAAAGGGTGTATTGGGAAAGGGATGGAAAGACTTTTGGTGCTCCATAATATTTTTGTCCCTTATTTCCACATTATTATAAATCTAACCAGCTCTTAAAACTATTCCCTAAGCTATTACTCCTCCCTTGTACACTCCAATATTTTTCCATTATTTATCCTCATTTTTTTTCCTTAATTCCATTTTGGATAGTCAGATGTACTAGGTCAATTGGGTCAACCTTGTATTATTTAGGGGTATTTTTCACTCTTTGAGTTTGTTAGCTTTTCAGCCAACCTAGCTCATACCTAGTAAATTGTCCCCAAAAACATACATGGTCAAATGGGTCAACCCTATATAGCTTAAATTTTTGGGAGGATTTAGGGAAAGATCTACCTATAAATACAAGATCATTTAATCATTATTTCAATATGCAATCAAGAGTTATTATTCACTCGTGCTTCTTTACAATCTAATCTTCCACCATTCTACTTGAGGATTCTTAACTTAGGTTTTCTACTTGGAGAATCTTGTGTTATGGATAAGTCTTAGATGTTTTGGCATTTCTTAGTTAACCTTACAAACCAAAATAACCTCTTGTGAATCCACATTGGCCAAGGGAGAGATTGAGTCTTGATGGGTTCACATTCAAGTAAGTACATTCTAACTTTATTCTCCTCTCTTTTAGTAGATAAAAGTAACATAAGTATTAGATAGAATAATATTACTCTTCATATTCCATGTATCAAGGTTTTACTCATAATTAGCTTAATTTAGATTCTATTATACATGTATTTATTGCTTTACTAACCCCTTTATTATGCCACAAGATTTGGTGTGCACTAGATTGGATTTACTTTCTTGTTTATTAGATATAGAGTGAACATTAAACCTAGGACTCTTTAAGGGTTGTTGCATGATTATGTTATAATTTAGGCTTGTAACCCTTCCTAACATGGTGTATTGTGACAAGTGATCTCTTAATTGGGTCTAGTGGATCCCCATATTGGTCATGCTCCTGTTTAACAAATATATTCCCAATTTGAAGTGTAGGTATTGTCTATCTTCTCCGAGCTAGGATTGATTTATATACATGATGCATTTTTGATTTCATACATTCTAGTGAACTTGATTAAATACTATCCCACCATTGGTTGGATTATCTTCATGTTTCCATTTTTGTTTTTTTTCTTATTAGCATTAACTTCATTTTGGCTTCACCTTCATTTTACATTCTGGTTAATCCAATGTGAGCTAACCCTTATAGTATTTGTTCATCTTATTTCATTTATTTTATTATTTCATCATTAGTTTTATCATGTATTTTCCATACTAGATCACTTTTATCGACCTAGTATCTAACTTTTATGCACATGTTTTTAGGTACAAGTTGATATCTTGACCCTATCAACCTAGTACAGGTTTTCCAACTTACAAACATCCAATCCATATTACTAGATCAACCTAGTTGACCATATACATTTTTATACATCAAGTTTAGGATACTAGGTCGACCCAATCAACCCTATATATTTTAGGCACTCAGAAGTAAGTTTTTGTAAAGCTTGATCAACCTAGTTGACCCAGTCAAAAAAATTTACAATCATATACCAAGGTTCTTAAAAAAAATCTTCATTATTTACATCTCTAACCAACCAAGGTTCATTTCTATCTCTCTATCTCTTTCTTTATAGTCTTTCCTTTTATATTTTGAAGTCTTCAAAACTACCTTTGCACAGTCAATTGGATTAACCCTGTCAACCTAGTTCTATGTTTTATGTGTTATCTAGATAACTAAGTTGACTTTATCAACCGTGTTCATTTTTAGACCTTGCTTCCATAGTATAGGATTGACCCTATCGAACCTATTCTATATTTTATGCATACACTATTGACTATATCAACATTTTACCTTATTTCAAAGTTGGAATTAACCTTATATGCTAGTAATTAGTTCACACTTTCTTTTCTTATTGGTTTCATGATTATAATAGATCACATAGCTTAATTAGGTGGTTTTTCAATTAATCATTTAGTTTCACTATTTTTTATTTTATGCACACATAACCAAATCACAAAATCTAAACAAGCATTTTAATATTTGTTTACCAAAGGCCAACCAACATGGATTTCATCACCAGGGGAGAAGCTAACTTGATACTTTGGTCAAATATAAATCATGGTTAATGGTATATATTGGCTAATAATCTCACACCCTTATTTCTATAGTGTGTGAAGTGAGGGGGTAGGCCTCAAAACCAAGCCTATATCATTACCACTATAGTCCCTTTTAGCCCAAACTACCTAAAACCATCCTTAGATTACAATTCTAGTTCCTTACTTATATCCAAATTCTCATCAAATTTAAAATCATATCTTAATAATATAATAAACATTCAACTTGACCAATTAGTTATCTCTTTACTTTTGAATTTAATTTCTTACTATTTACTCAAATTGTATTTTGTATTATAAAAACTTGCATTAACTAGCATTAATGAAGGGTTTTGTTCTATGTAATTCAATTGGATTACCCAACATTAATCCAATTGAATATTTATTTCATTTTAGCTATTTATTTTCAAAACTATTTTCAAAATATATCTTGTTTCAGTTCACAACCTATCATAGGTTATTTAACTTTCCCTATCTACTATACTGGGTCAACCTAGTCAACCCTATATCTTTTTCAACCCCTATTCATTGTATTGGATTGATCTAGTTGACCCTATCCTATTTATAGACTCTAATTTTTCCTTTTTTAGCCTGTATTCATTGTACTCAATTGACCTAATCAACCCTATATAATTTTTAGACCCTATTATTATGCTAGGTCAACCTAGTCCACCTTGTATTGCTTTATGTTTTCCTTATTTATCAATTTATTTCCGTATTTATCCTTATTTGAAATATGTTCATCTCTCTTCAATCATAATTAATTATCCTATTTGGGAGAGCTTGAATCCATTTAGATACTATATGGGATGTTCATTTCTCCATCTCTTTTCCTCCCAAGAGTACCATCATTCTTGGGGTACCTCTTCCCCTTCTTCATCCATGACCTAAAATATGGTGAAAATAACACTTCAAGATGAAATTTATGGATCTAATACTTTCTACACCTACCAAGAAACTTCTCATCTTCAAAATCTTCAAACTAATGTGGGAACAATTGATACAAGTTTACTTAACCATCCCACTAGTAATCCTTCTTATATCAATCCTCCCCCTAACACTAATTTGGGGAGTACTCCCACCACACCAGCCCACCTCTTGATATAGCTCAAATTTAAGCCCAAGTTATCCAATAAATGAATATAATGCAAAATTCTAATACTGACAAAATGATGCAACTTCAACAACATTTAATTAATGTGGCTAATCAACCTCCAACTATGTATCCTCAAACTAATCCCAATTTCATTCCTCCACCTCTTCAAGATGCCTCAAGTAATGTTATTCCTCAACACATAATGAATAAAAAGATGCTTCATATCATTCAAAATGAGCCTTTATCCCCCTTCATTATATCCATTACTATCAAATATGATGGGACTAAAGACCCCACCTCATTTATCAAAGCCTTTTGTAACCTTTACAAGGAGTGGATCCAAACTAATATCTTTGCCATAACTAAAATCTTAGTGAAAACCTTCACTAGCGATGTGTTATAATGGTATAACCAACTTACCTAACATTCTATTTGGAAACTTGAAGATTTGGTTAATCCTTTGGTCAAAGAGTTTCAACATAATGATCTTACCAAAAATTATCTTAGTCACTTCATCAATGCTAAGCAATCTCCCAATGAATCATCTCATGACTTTATCAAAATATGGAAATATTTAGCTCATAAAGCTAATCATAACATTACTAATGATAACTTATTGAAACTCTTTATTACCACTTTGACTCCCACTCTTCAATATAAGGTTCAAACCTTTATTCCCCAAATACTTAATGAAGCTCTTGATCAAGATAAACATAAAGACTTTCTTATGAAGCAATTCAAACCTAATCCTAAACTTATTAAAGTATCTTTTTGAACATCTAATTCTATCAATAGTAATACTCAACAAACCAACCAAGAGCTACCAAAATTGATGTTTTTCACCTTCTCATATACCTTTTTCAATTTAGAAAATGAAATAATTTTTACTGCCCTCAAAACCTTTCATCTATCCCAATGTTCCTCCTAAGTGATATGAACCCAATCTATTTTGTTGGTTGCACACCAAAATTAGGCATTCTCTTGAATCTTATAGAGGTATCACTAAATTTTTCATCTCCTATATGCTTTGACATTCATTCATTCAATCATGAATCTATGATCAATCTTTGTCATTAAGAATACACTACTACTTTTCAAAAATGACAAACTTCTATATCTTTTACTTCAAATAACCAAAAATATTATTTCAATAATCAATTAAATACCAATGATGTTTATGATGTTGATGCTGATTATGACCAATATTTCAAAATTTATCAATATGTCACTACTATTAAGGTAAGTTATCATCGTAAAATAACTCATAAAGATGCTGTTGCCAATCCTAAAAGGCCATCTTTAGAGGAAAAACTTATTAAATACACTACCACTACTAATTTTGATTTGGAAGATCAAGAGGCAACATCTCTACCTTTCAATCCTCCAACCACATCTCTTCCTTCCAAGTCTAATCTACCTTCTAAACCTCATGTTAGATATTTTAAGTCTCATTAGAACTTTCTTGAATAACTCAACTTTCTGTTTTGTAAGATTCCACTTATGGATTTGGTTCTTACTTCACCTTATCATTGCAAATTCCTTATGCAACAACTTCAAAAAATTGAAGATCCATCTTCCATAGATGAAGAGCCACCTTCGGTTGAATCTCAATTTACCAACATAAATACCATTGAAATTATGTGTCCTTCTTCCAAGCCCTCTATTGAATTCCTTGAATAGTACATGGTCAATGATGAAATTTTCTTTCATGATGATGATCCACCACTTTTTATCAAATTAGCCATTAATACCACTCTTATCCATAAATTTCTAGTTGATAAGTTTCTAAAATTAATGTAACATATTTATGGCTCATCTAACAACTTGGTTATAATAAGGATCATCTCAAACAAACTCATCTTACTTGTCATTTTTTTGATAAGACTAATTGAAAACCACTTGGTTGTATTTGGCTTCCATTAACCATTAGACCTAAGACTATTCACACCAAGCTTATGGTCTTTGATCTTCCTTTATATTATAACATAAACATTTGTCATCCATGGACCCATTGAATGAGGGCCATTACTTCTTCTGATAGCTAATACATTAAATTCTCACATAATGGAAAATGGTATAAGCATGAAGCTAATCCCAACCCATGAAGCATTCAAATTCCTAATCTTAAATCACAATATCATGTTCTTATCATTCCTAAAATCAATAGTGCTCCTTTACCTAAGTTCATCAACATGAATCTTGATTTACAAGTTACTCTTATAGATTCTAAAGATCATTAGGCTAATGATTTGAAACATACTAGTAATACTACCAGGTTACCTCCCTACATTTTGCAATGCATTCCTCCTTCTCTATTACCCATATATCATACTATTCATCTTATTGATGATATTATTGATTCCCCCTCCATGCAATGATTGATAGCCTTCTTTACCAGATGATTCTTTCAGTTGTAATTATTTTAGAGTGGAAAAATTATTTCAAGATCCTCTTATAATGTCTCCTTATACATTTAGTAACATTGAGATTCCACCCTCTGAAACTCCCCCTAATTCTCAAGCATGTATAATTTCTCCAACATATGATGATAACTATATAATGGACCAAGCTCAATCCAGAGACTTGGATGTCTAGCATTATCATAAAACCTTATCCCAAATTTATTATTTTAATCAAGATGTTTATACCATTTTTGTGGATCATACCATAGATATTGAGGGTCTTGTGCATCATGACAATTCTCCTCTTATCGATACTCCTTGGGTGGTAGAGAAAATTTTACCTTCTGAACCCCCAAAATATCTACATCTCCTTTCCCAACTATCAATCCAATCATTACATCTAATCCTGATTCCATCATTTAACCCACTAATATTTTAACCCCTTCTTCTCCATCTACTTCTACTCTTGAAATTACACTAGATGCCAAGGCAACTGATATTCATCAGATACATTCTAAGTATGACCACCATGGAAATCAAATTCTAGATCTTGAAGTAGATGTCATGTATTTTAGTCGTCTTCCTACCTTGCCTAGTGACAAAGCTATCCTTGAGTTACTTTATGACTGAGAACCTCAAATTCCTTGGTGGCATCATAAAATTGGAAATTTCAAAACTGACATTGTAACCACTCTTGCTAAGGATTTCATCTCTTTCACTATTGAGCCTATTCCTAAAGATAAAAATTCTATTTTTGATTCTCTTGCCTCTTCAACATCTCTATTTAATCCACACCAAGTCCTTTCTGATCCTAATTTTCTAATACAAATAAGAAAATTTCCATCTTCAACTCAACCATGGGATTCACTTATCTATCATATTGAGGCTATTACAATTTGATAAATCCCATTGTACCAAGATATCATTCAATTCTTAGAACATCAAACTTGTCCTCCTAATTTAAACTCTCTTAAAAAGACATGTATTCATAAGAAAGCTTTCAAGTATGTATTTCAACACAACATACTTTATTATCATAACACTGAAGGTATCTTGCTCTGTTGTGTTATGAAAGATGAGGTACCTCCTCTTATTGAAAAATCATATGGGGGTATTTGTAATGGCCACTAAAGTGGACATTCTACAACCCAAAAATGCCTACGTATTGGTTACTTTGGCCTACTCTTGAAAAGGATCCAATTGAATATGCTAAAAAATGTAATCCTTATTAGATTCATGATGATCTAATCCATTCATCTCCAACTAAACTTCAAACTATCAAATTTCCTTACCCATTTTACATATGGGGATTCAATCTCATTGGCAAAATGCCTTGATCCCAAGATGGGCATGTATTTATCATTACCGCTACCAAATATTTTACCAAGTGGGTAGAATCCATGCCCCTTATTAACATCACTAGTCCTACCATTTCCAAATTAATTCTTATTCAAACCATTTTACACTTTGGTGTTCCATATACCATAATTTTAGATAATGGTGGTAATTTTAAAAATAAACATGTTAAATTAACTTTGAAATAAATTTAAGATTAATCACAAATTTTCCATGCCTTATCATCCTCAATGCAATGATCAAGCTTAAGACACCAATAAAATACTCAAGAAAATTATTTAAAAGACAATTTTTGAAACCTACATATATTGGCATCTTCATCTTTACCTTGCATTTTGGGCCTATCATACTAGTATACATACTACCACTGGGGCAACTCCATTCTCTCTAGTCTATGGATCTAAGTCAGTTCTTCCTTTATAAATTGAGATTCCCTCTCTTCATCCATATATTCATGGTATTGTTCCCAATAAATTATTATGTGAATCTCATCTTCATGCCCTTTATCTACTTGATGAACATTGTATTTTTGACTTACAACATAACCACCAATACAAGGTTCATATTGCTAGACAACATAACAAATGTGTTAAAATCTGCACTTTTACTATTGGTGATCTTGTCCCTAAATTAGATTCTACACATGACAAAGAAGGTAAATATGACCAAAAATTATGGGGCCCATATCTAGTCAAATATATTCTTGCTCCAAGCACCTACTATCTTCAAACCAATGAAGGCCATGTTTTTAAAGATCCCACCTATACACAATTCCTTAAAAAGTAATTTGCCTAAAAATTTACTTCTTTCCATGCTTTCTATCTACATCTATCTAAATTTTTTTGTAGGTTACATACATATCTTCTTTTGTAGAAAGTTTTCTCCTTTCACAAAACTTTAGTCCTTCCTTCTAGTCTTTTGGTTTCTTGATGTACCATAGTCTTCTTTATCTTCTTAAATTTTCTCTTTTGATACCCCTTCGGTTTTTAATTATTGATTTGCTTTGTAAGACCATAAATAAGACCTGAAATTCCTCATAAAATGACCATATTTTACTTCTTATTTTCCTCACTTTATATTTCATTTTCTTTTTTACACCCCTTGGGTTACTCTTTTATGAAGTTGCAGTGTAAGAGCATGGATAGGACCCCCCTCCTCATAAATTATCATATTTTTATCATTCTTGATCTTTGATCTCAAAATTTAGTTTTTGCTTATTTTTTTAGATGTAATTTTCACAAACAATCTATGTGTAGACACCAAAATTGTGTTGACTCCCCTTGGTCCCTTACACACTTATTAATTTAAAATAAACTATTTATTTTAAATTAATGACATCACTTAGACACCTCACCTTGGACACCTCACCCTAAGACCATTTCCGACCCTATGACTCACCTTGAGACTAAGTCATCCACCTAAGACCTATTCTCACTCCTTTCCAATTGCCTAACCAACACTCGTGCCTAATAACCTCACCTTTTGACCATTCTCCAATGGCAAATGCACTTGGCAGATGGAGAAATGGGCAAAGGGCTAAAAATAGCTCTTTTACCCATTCTCCAGCTGCCAACATCGATCAACTATCAGCTGACGCCGATGGGATCACCGACGTCAATTTCTTAAACCAAGTTCTAACCTTGATCTAGAATTGAATCTCTAATCAATCTCCTCTCTCTCTCAAATTCTTAGCTCCCAGACTCTGAGACATCGACGTGCACACTCTGAGACCAAGCATCAGACTTTGACTAGTGCTCCATTGGCTAAGAAACTCTGCACAAGTGACTCCAAATTGGATTAGAACATTTCACGAGGACTTCGACATCAGCTACAATAGGAATATGCATTCTAACACCCTTGGTTCTTCAAATAGAGCTAAATATTCTTCTGTTTCATTTCAATATTTAGAATACATTAGTAATTAGTTTCTATTTACTATTGTTGAATATAATCAACCTAACCTAACTTTATTCCTGGAAAGGCTGAAAAGCCTTCCTCTTATTCTTATCTATTTACATACCAACCCTTTGCCTTTGCCCCCTCTCAGACCCTATTTACTGTCTTACAACCCTGCACAGAACCAGAGTCCTTCCAGACCCCTTTATTGACCACAAAAATTTCCTAAAACCTGTCCAAGGCCCATTACCCCTACCAACATCGGTAACATAACCGACGTCGGCATATTGACCAACCGATGCCAATAGGACTACTGACGTCGGTGAATGTGACAGACTGATTGCAGAGAATAGGTACGCATTGTCTACTTTCTCTTTCTTAGTCTTTCATTATTTCTTTCATACAACACTCTTTTTCATAAAAAGTGGACTGTCATCCCTCATGGAAGTCTTTACACTTTTGGGACCGAGCTTTGCTTGGCAGTCCACTATATCCATCTCTAACATTTTCTATGTTTGAGTCTTATTCTTATCTATAGGTGTTTCCTCCACAGCCAAAGAGGAGCTCCTACAACATCTGGATACGATGCACAACTTAATCTAGGTAATGTATAAACCCCTAACCATTAACCTTAGTTTCATCTTTCTTTTGAATGTAAAAAGCAAAAAAATGTAGTAGAAACATTCTGGCATGCCCGGTGGGACCCTGGAGTTTTCCTTGGGTTCATTTCTCCTAAAAGCAAACTTTCATATAGGTGCATTAGGAAAAATTTTCTCTTCTTGCATCCTTTTCTTCTATCTTTCTATTTTGAAAAAAAATCATAAGCACAAGTTAAAAAGAACATCTTTCTTTTTCTTCTTGTCCCTTATTTCCTTGCATCTTAAAGTAGTGAAAATTCATACTCTTAACCTTTTCCTCACTTGTTTGCATCTGAACAAAATATTTCAATTTGGTTTAAAAAAACTATTGCATTTCATTCCTTCTTGAATGCATATTTAGCCCTCTCATTTAGTCATTAAAATCCATTATGAATAAATCGTAGTGCACATATGTTACACAACCTGACCACATTCACAAAATCAAACATCTAAACATACTTGAGACAAGGCCCGACTAGGATTTCACCACCTAGTGGATACCTTACCTTTCCTGGTGATCCTACTTGGACTTCACAACCAAGGGGAGGACCCTCTCTGTTCTCTGGCAGAGTATAAACTATAGGTGAAGTATATATTGGCTAAGCGGCCTAGCGCGGCTCTGGGTTCGTGAAGTGAAGAGAGCAAGCCCCCAGTACCAGGCCACATACGGAACCTAACACAAATTTTTGAGCACCAAAACATAACCCGAAACCAACCTTAGACTTCCTCTTTAGGACCCATTCTAAAAGCCCAACTTCCAACACATTCTTCTAAGGCATAAGCCACCACGACTCTAAAATTTATTCTTATGAATTTAACGTTTAAAGGTTGCTTGCTATCATATATTTTGCTGTTCTTATCTAGTTTTTTGAGCTAGTGAGGTCACATTATTTTGAGGTCTAAAAACACCTCAAAATTTCTCCTTTTTTCCAAAAACTTTCAATTTTTTGAGTTTCTAAAAACACACAGACACCGACATCAGTTTTTCCACCAATGTCAGCAAATTATCTTCACCGATGTCGGCAAATATCTTCACCGACATTGGTCATACCACCAACGTCGATCACTGTCAAAAAATTTCTTTCCAAAATAGCAACTTTAAAACCTAACCTTTTTGCTGTTAAACACACATTTTGGGTTTTTTGAAACTGAAATACACAATTTTTAGAACCTGAACACATTTCGTCTTAGATGGCTTTGACACATAGTTAAGCCAAAACTCTTATTGAATATGCAAGGCAACAACCACTTCCACCTTCGCCCTTCATACCAAGTCCCCTAATGGATTATACTTCAGACATTGAGCGTACTCCTATCCAACCTACCCCAAATCAACATCCAATTGTTCCCGAAAGGGGATCAAAATTTTGAGAGATTCCTTGACCACAACATCAAGGCTCTCCAACACTATCTCACAAGAAGCCAAACATGAGATCTTTTAGGTAACCCAATTTATGGGATGCCAACTTTCTTGATTGAAGCGGCAATGATATCAATAACATCCGTTACTCATGCCATTGCCTCAACCACTAACCCAATCATGGCCAATGTTCAAGATTTGGCCTCCCCTTTTATTTCTAGACCTACCTCCATCGGGGTTTTCATACCCCCTCAACCACAAACAATTCAAACAAGTTCAATGCCTTTTTAGAACTTGATTGTTTCTACCTCACCCACTCTTGTGCCCATAAATACAAGAGTGACTACCTATCCTCTTACTAGTGTCACCAACACTCAACCACCCTTGCCGGCATCTAGTTAATTTGTGTCCTCTAACCTCACGGCACAAGCCCCCTTGACCTCAACATCAGTCCCTATGATGAACTACCAATATGTTGCACCTATACAAATGCAACCAAGTATGTCATACACCCCTGCCAACACCTTCCAAGTACTTTACAACCTAGGGGTGCCCCTCTTTCCAATTAACCAGTTGATCCAATCAAGATGCTGATGGATAAGATGTCCAACCTTGAGACATCCATTTCCAGTTCAAGCAATGTTATTTCATATGAACAAATCTATAACAAACCTATTCACCCTTTGGTGCCTATTAGACCATACCCTAGCTAGTGGGAACTCCCAAAATTTATTCACTTTTAGAGTAAAGAGGACCCATAACAACATCTATGAGCGTTTAGATATGCTTGTTACCTTATAACACATGATGATGCGTTACTACTTCACACATTTCCCATGTCACTTTCCGGTGCCACCCTTGATTGGTATAGCTCTATTACTAGTCATTTTCTCTTTACCTTCACTCAACTAGGTCAATTATTCCTCGACCACTTTTCAATCAACATCACTAAAAATGTCTCCATCATAGACCTTTATTCTATCAAACAATTAGACGATGAATCAATAGCTGACTTTGTTTCCTGTTGGAGAGGTTTGATCAACTGAATCTCCTTTTCATTACCTCAACTTGAGCTCATTGAGCTCTTTTCAAGAGCATGTGCCAAGCACAACTCATCTACTTTGTGGGTCTAAACATTATGCACATTTGATGAAGCTTTCACCATGGCCTGAAAGCTTGAACTCTATGTTGTTGAAGAGGATAGAGTCAAATTGCGTAGTAAAAATACCAATGCAAAAGCCAATAACCCTTCTTATTTCAGACCTTCTTCTTCCCACTCCAAGTCCAAGGGGTCAGCAAATGCTGTGGTCATTAGATCATCATCTTCTACCACAACCAACCAATCTGAGCCCTCCACATCAAAATACATCACAAGATAATTCAAACAACGATACGTATAACATCAATACACTCTAATAGGAGAATCATACGCTTTCGTGTTGGATAAACTAGTCAAGTAGGGGGTCCTCAATCTCCCTCAAATCCAACCACCTCAATTTAACCCCTCAAAAGACATCCCTACATGGTACAGGGAAAATGACTTTTTTAATTATCATCGTGTCAAGGGTCACGACATAGACAATTACAAAACCTTCAAAAATGTTATTCAAGACATGCTAGACAAGGGGGATCTTGTTTTGGATAACCCAAATGCGCCGGCTAACCAAAACATCAACATCTTTAGGCAACCATTTCTTAATCATCCCCCTAGTCAAAATAACATTCAAACCATGGCCGATGACCTCCAAGAGCGTAGTATACGCACGGTTGACATGGTTTCTCCTTTCATCCCTAACCAAGCTCTCCCACAGTCTAAAGAGGTTAGTCAGTCTATCTCTCCACCACGGGTAGAAGACCCTTCTTCTCCTATTTGTCCTCCACCGATGGAGAATAGTCCTCCATCAACCCCTCTTTCACACCAAGGAGAGTCTACTTTGAATTCTCCCATATTGGAGGATGCCTTGATGGTACCAATGCTAGTGGCTTCACCCTCATCCTTCTTATCATCAATGGGAGATCACACTTTCCTCGCTCTTAGACCACACATCGAAGACGTGATTATACATATGCTTTCTCTGCTCCAAGAGCCACATTCTCCAATCCTTTCTCCACCAAGAGAAGAACTTGTCACTTCACCCACTTCAACTGAAGAAGATTTGGTGATGGTTTTCTCTCACCTTTTGCCCAAGATCACTACGTCTCACATGTTTTCACTCTCACAATCACCCAAACCCTCACAAGCATCCACCATGCCAAAATAGGTTAAATCTCTTGGTGTTCACCCCGTACCAAACTTCACTCACCCACAAGTGAAGGTAGACTTGAACCTCACCCCACACAATAGTGGTCCTCGCACCAAAATAAAGAAGGCTACTAAACAACGTTGGAGAACTCCTCTCCCACCATCACCATTGCCCTCTATTTTGGGCCCACATCCATCTACTTTAATAGGAGTGCTCCCAACTCCAACACCTAACAAAAACAAATCACCTCCATTACTCCCTTTACCCATCAAACATATATTTCCTCCAAAACATCCAACACATCTCACCACAAAAGTGCCATCTACACGTGTGGCTACACCACCAAACAAAAAGATGGTGCAAAAAACTCCTCCTATAACTCTTAAACAAGAGTTGTCAACTCTTACTACAACAAAACATGTAGACCCATTAGCAGGTTCTTATGCTTTGCTATTACGCCAGTTATTGCAGTCTTCTCGCATCAGTCTCCCACCTCTTAAACCATTCCAACCTCTCAGACCAAAACCATCTTGGTTTGATGACACTAAAATCTATGCATATCATCGCCCACCTGGACATGACACTGAGCATTGTTTCTCTCTTAAGGATGTCATTCATCAACACTTGAAAAAGGATACCTTTCTCATTAAGGATCCTCTTGACCACCCTTTCAAAAAACCATCGACACCATCCCATACCTCCCAAACATCCTCACCTAAATCAAGATCCCATCATCAGACTATGGTCCCTCCGTAGACACCTAAATAGTGTCTAACCCTTGGTCACCTTCTCCCTTGGTCCATTCCTAACCCATTCCTAAAAACATGCAATTACTAATTTAAAATAATAAACTTATTTTGAATTAACCCCCTCTCCTTTGACACATCACCCATGACACCTCGCTTAGGACACCTCGCCTTGGACTAATTCCCATCTTATGACTCACCCAAGACCTATTCTTACTCCTCTCCAACCGCCTAACCAACTCTTGTGCGTATTTATCTTAACCTTCGACAATTCTTCCACTGACTATGCACTTGGCAGATGGAGAATGGGGTTGTTGGCCCTTTTAACCATTTTCCACCCGCCGACGTCGGTCAACTATCGGCCGACGCCAGTGGGATCGCTAACGTCGGTTTACTTAAACCGTCTTCTGACCCTATCCATGGCTAATCACAAAAAAATTAGAAATTCTAATCAAACTCTAAATCTCGGGAGCTAATCACGAATTTGGAATCTGGTGTCTTGGACCATCTGTCATTCTGCCAATCTCTCAATGAAGCCTCTCACTCTCTCCCTCAGGTGCAACATCAGACTTCTACACTAGCAACAGGTCCTCCACACAGGTTACATCAATAGCAGGTACGGGGATCATCAATAGCAACACACCTTCAACAAGGCACATGTATGTATATTATCTATGTTTTCTTTGTGTTTTCTAGTCATTTGCTTCTAAGTATTATGAATTAGATTCAGCACTATCTCCCCCCAGACCAAACTATTCCCAAACTCGAATCCATATTTCCCTGTTTCCCTATTGCTTTCATCCTCTATCGGACCATACACTCTGCCCATTCAACCAGACTCTCAGACTCAGATCCCAGACCATTTAACCAAGCCCAAAACTTTGTCTTAGACCACTCAAATAGACCCAGAGCCTTCCTTGGCCTTGTCCACAGACCAGACCTGACCAGACCCTGTCCACAGACCACAAATTCGACCAGACCTCGTCCAAAGACCATTGCCCCGATCGACGCCAGCCACTTCCCCAACCGACATTGGCAGACTAACCGATGTCGGCAGACCTCAACAACCGATGCCGGTAAGACCACCGTTGCCGGTGACTGTGACCAGTCCGACAACATCTCTCAGGTAAGCTTTTACTTCCTTTTCATTTCCATCTTTTATCACTTTCAGTCTTTTAACATTCTACTATTTATCAGACACTTCTTTTTATTGATTAGTGGGTTGATATCCCTTAAAGAAGTCTTCATACTTCTGGGATCAAGCTTTCGCTTGGCAACCCACCATCTATCCATCTAATGCCTTCTTTTGTCCAAGTCTCTTTTCTTTGCAGGTGTCATTCCTCCACAGCCAAAGAAGAGTCCTCACAGCATTTGGATTACGGTGCGCAGACTATATCTAGGTACATACAAGCCTTGACCATTCCTTTTAGTTTCTCATTTTCTCTCCTTTGAATTTGAAAGCAAAATTTGAATAGAAACATTCTGGCATGCCCGATGGGACCCTTAAGGGCCTTCCTTGGGTTCTTTTCCTTCTTTTTTCATATAGGGTGCATTAGGATTCTCCCTTTTCACCTCGTTCTTCTTTTCCAAACGACATCATAAGTAGGAATGAAAAGAACTTTTCTTTTCCTTTCTTGCATTTCTAGACTAGTCCAAAATCATATCCTCCAACCCTTTCTCAACTTGTTTTCATTCCAACTTAACATTTTGACTTGGGCTTAAAACTTATTGCATTACATTTATGCTTGTGCTTGCATTTCTTAGTCCACACTTAGTAATTAACAAACTGCATATTGAATTAATCTAGTCCACTTCATGTTACACAACCTAAACCACTTGCACTAAAACAAACATCAAACTTACCTGAGACAAGGCCTGATTAGGATTTCATCCCCCAGCGGATACCTTACCTATCCCGGTGATCCTACTTGGATTTCATCACCAAGGGGAAAGCCCACTCTGTTCTTTGGCAGAGTCTAAACTATAGGGAAAGTATATTTTGGCTAAGCGAAACCAGCTAACCACTGGAATCATGAAGTGAGGGGAGCTTGCTCCTTAGCACCAGGCCATGTACAGAACCTAACCCAGACTTCTTGAGCGCCTAAACAAAACCTGAAACCATCCATAGACTACCTTTTCTAGGACCCTTCTAACAGCCAACCTCCCAAACATCACTTTAAAGCATAAGCCACATGATTCTAAAAAGTTGATTCTTAGGATTTAACGCTTAGGGCCTGTCTATCCCTCTCTCTATTTTTCTGTTCTTATCTGGTTTTTTGAGCTAGTGAGGATGTTATCTTCCTTTTTTTTCCAAGAATCTTCAAAAATTTTTGAGTTTATGGAAACCACAGTCACCGACATCGGCTTTTCCACCGACGTCGGCCACCTTCCTCCACCGGCATCGGTTATCTGACTGACGTCAGCCATTTTCCCTTACTGACATCAGTTTTTAAACCGACGTCAGTCACTGTCACAGTCCTTTTTTTCCAAAATAGCAGCCTAAAACCAAACCCTTTTTCTACCAAAAACCCCATTCTGAGTTTCTAAAATTGCAAAAACACACAGTTTCTGGAACCTTACCCTCTTCTTGACCACGCTCTCTCATCCCTAACCGATCCTATCATGGAGTTCCACTCGAAGACTGAAAGAACTCCTACAAGACCGAACCTAACTCAGACTCCCATCATCCCTGAAGGGGACCAAGATTTCAAAAGATTCTTGGACCTCAATGTCACAGCCCTCCTAAACTATCTTGCAAGAGACCCAACATGAGACCTTTCAGGTGAAGTGGTGATGACATTAACACCGTCCTCTACCCAGCCTTTTGCCTCAACCATTTACCCGACCATGGCCAATACGCAAAGTTTGGCCTCCCCATCCATTTTTAGACCAACCTCCATCGGGGTTCCATTATCCCCTCAACCACACGCAATTCAAGCAAGTTCTACATCATACCAAAACTTGATTATCTCGGCCCCTCACACTCTTACACCCATGAATGCAGGAGTGCCAACCTATCCTTCTACCAGTGCCATCACGCAACCACCCTTGGTGGTATCTAGTCAACTTATACCCTCGAACTTCATAACTCAACCACTTTTGGCCTCCACTTATGTCCCTACGACTAGTCATCTGTACGTTGCCCCCTTACTGGTACAACCGACTACGTCGTATGCCTCCTCTAGCCTCTTTCAAGCACCCTACAACCTAGGGGGTGCTCCATTCACCAATCCGTCAGTAGACATCATTAATATGCTGATGGATAAAATGTCCAGTCTCGAGACCTCTATCTCTAGTTCACGCAATGCTCTCTTGTATGAGCAAATTTGCAACGAGCCCATTCATCCTTCTGTCCCTATTCGACCATACCCCAACCAATGGGAGCTTCCTAAATTCACTCGCTTCCAGAGTAAGGAGGACCTACAACAACATCTACAGGCATTCAGACATGCCTGCTATCTTATTTCCCACAACGATGCGTTACTTTTACGCACATTCCCTATGTCCCTTTCTGGCTCTGCCCTTGACTGGTATAGCTCTCTTGCCAGACATTCTATCTTTTCATTCATTCAACTTGCCCAATTATTTCTCGATCATTTTTATATCAACATCACCAAACAAGTCTCAATCATAAACCTTTACTCCATCAGGCAATTCGACAACGAATCAATAGTCGATTTTGTCACCTGTTAGAGAGGCTTGATTAACCAGCTCTCTTTCTCCTTACCTCAACCTGAGCTCATCGAGCTCTTTTCTCGAGCATGTGCCAGGCACATCTCTTCTACCTTGCAGATTCAGACATTCTGCACTTTCAATGAAGCTTTCACCATGGCTCAAAAGCTTGAACTCCGCGCCATTGAAGAGGATAAGGTCAAATTGTGTAATACCAACACAAAAACCAATGACCATTCTTCTTCCAGACCTTCTTCTTCTACCAACTCCAAACCCAAAGGAGTGGCCAACACTGTGGTCATTAGATCACCATCTTTGATGACAACTAATTACCCTCAACCTTCTACATCTCCAAGCATCACCAAACAATTCCAACAACGGTACATCCAGCGTTCATACACTCCACTTGGAGAATCATACGCTTTCGTTTTGGAAAAACTACTCAAGCAGGGGGTCCTCAATCTCCCTCCAATCCGACCACCTCAATTCAACCCTTTAAAAGCCCTCCTTACATGGTATAGGGAGGCTGACTTTTGTCACTTTCATCGCGTCCACGGCCATGACATCGACAATTGCCGAACCTTCAAGAATATCATCCAAGACATGATCGACAAGGGGGATCTTATTTTAGATAACCCGAATGCCCCGCCAAATCAAAACATCGATATCTTCAAACAACCATTTCCAAACCATCCACCTACTCAAAACAACATCCAAACCACGATCAATGACTCTCATGACCATAATATTCACACAATCAACACTATTTTGCCTCTTGTCCTTGACCAACCTCCTCCCTCACAGGATGAAGAACTTTCTTCTCCTATTAGTCCTCCATCTACCTTTCTCATACTAGAGGACACCTCGACCATGCCTACACCATTAGCCTTACCTTCATCCGAAGACCTTACCTTGCCTACTCCTCAAGCACAATCAGAAGGCACGATCATCCCTGCCTTCTTCTCTCTTGAGGAGCCACACTCTCCTATTTCTTCTCCACCAAGAGAAGACCCAGTCTCTCCACCCATTTTGACCGAAGAAGACCTAGTCACGGTTTCCTCTTGCCTTTTGCCTGAGATTGTTACATCTCACTCACCTCTGTCCACATCTAAGCCCAAACCCGCATAAGCGCCCACCTTACCAAAAGAGATTGAACCTCTTTGTGTTCGCCCCACATCTAACCTCACCTCTTACAATAATGGCCCTCAAACCATATCAAAGAAGGCCACTAGACCACACCGGAGGACTCCTCCCCCACCTTCTTCATTACCTTCAATCTTGGGCCCGCATCCATCCACTTTAATAGGAGTTCTTCCTACTCCCATACTTCACAGAGGCAAGTTGCCTCCATTACTCCCTCAACCCCTCAGACATATATCTCTTCCAAACCATCTACCTATGCCTCTTATGCATCCCAAACCAAAGTCATCAATCCCCACTGCGACAAAACATCCAGACCCGTTAGCCGATTCTTATGCTTTGCTGTTACGACAATTGTTGCAGTCCTCTCGCACCTATCTCCTGCCTCTTAAACCATATCAATCTCTCAGACTAAAACCGCCCTGGTTCGATGACACTTGCATTTGTGTGTATCATTGCACGCTTGGACACGACACTGAGCATTGTTGTGCCCTCAAGGTTGTCATTTGCCAATGTCTGGGAAATGACACCCTTCTTCTCAACCACATTATCAGCAAACCTTCAACACCACCCCACTCATCAACTCTCAGATCAAGGCCATCTTGGTTCGACAACTTTAAATTTTGTCATTAACATCACACTCTGGGACATGACACTGAGCGTTGTTGCACTCTCAAAGCTGTCATTCGTCAACAACGGAGAAAGGATTCCCTTCTAATCAAGGACCCTCTTGACCACCTCTTTGACAAATTATCAACACCGACCCATGCCTCTCAAACCTCATCACCTAAATCGGGATCTCCACGCTAGACTATGATCCCTTTACCACCTTTGACCCCATTATTTGACATCAACACAGTCCATTTAGCCACCAAGCCTCAACCAACCTTGACCAATTTATCCAACATTCTCCCTAAGCAACTGGGGGAATCCAACCTTATCATGACCCCGACCAAATAGTCAACCAAACATTCGACCAACTTTGACCAGACATTCGACCAAACTTCAACCAAGTCTTGACCAATCATCAATCAACCTTCTTATTATTACCCCGACCAACATCAACCAAACCTCGACCAAACTTTAATTATCAAATATCGACCAACCAAGCACCTATCACTTCTTCAAACCATTATCAATCATCGTGATCAATCTCGAAGAGGCAAATGGGGCACCTTTGCTCCTAATTGACTCGAACCTTAACGCACTAGCATGGTCCAGGGACTTATCAGAACCTAAGCCCTTTTATGCTTTGCATCTATGACCATTCTACTATTAGTCGAGTACTCATCCACTTGACATTTAACTTGAGCTCGTCCCTTGAGCAATCCTTGTCCTTTTAATCCTCAATCCATTCCACCCTTTTTCCCTTAACAAAATCCTCTACAACCCTTTTATGATGTACGGATGCTTCGTCATAAAGGGAGCCCTTGACCTTCTATAAGTCTTGTCTATGACTCAATATTCTGTCAAAAATAAATCAAGATGTCAAAATATCCAAGGTCACAAAACCAAATCAAAAAGCAGACTGCTCCCTCGAAGGATAGTTGTAATATCATTGCTATAGCTAATAGACTGCTCCCTCGAAGGACAACTATTCAAAAGCCTTTAAATCCATAATGCAAAGTATAGACCACTCCCTCGAAGGATGGCTATGACTAAATCTTGCTACAAATATCACTTTCTTAGAAGCTTCCCGCATCGATTAGCTTCACAAATGACCACAAACAAATGACATCTCTATGTGGACTTCCCGCATTGATCAGTCCGCTCTTAAAAAAAAAAACCGGGTCATGGACTTGACTTGTAGTTGTCTCAGGGTGTCCTATAAAAAGGGGCAAAGTTATTCATACTCTAAAATGGGTTACCCTTTTCCTCCTATCATATCACCTACTCAAGGGACTTCGAGCTCACTTTAATGTCAAAAGTGATTCGATTATTGCTTTAACATAACTCATGGTCAACGATGCAATGCATAAATGGGGCTCTTGGTTCTAACAAACCCCTATCTATGTTGTCATTTTGGTCCTTGTCAATAAAAGGGCACTTATGCCTTTTACTATCTGCCTACACTTTGATCACATTCAACCACATCGTTTGTCAAGATGATTCAATCCGACTCTTTTCAAACCACTCACATAGCCTAATCATTATGGTTTCCATAGACATCAATACACATGGAAACTATCAACCACACAATTTATGTCAAGCATAAACCATTACTTGCTGAAGCATAAATAGACCTCAATTCATTTTTAGCATACATCCATCATGAATATGGAAAATGGCTAGGGATGAAGAACCCTGACTAATGTTACAGAATACACCATTTAGAAAAGGCTGTAACATCATCTTCTCCTCACCTTGACCTTGACCAAGACCAATTCCATCCCTTTGACCATTTCTCCCTTTTAGGGAGAACTACATTGGCCTGAGGCCCTTCCCACAGGGGCTATGTAGGCAGCACTTAGTCTTTTGAGGTTAGCTCGGCCATTCCTTCGTCCATCGATCTGCTCATTCGTCTCTCTCAAGATGATGACCTTTCATCTTTCATCTTCCATTTTTGACTCCTCATGGGGAACATTTGAGATCACTTATATCTCAACCCAACCAGCGACCATGGAGATCACGCATATCTCTTTAGACCCTGATAACTTCTGAGACAACTCTGTCTTGGTTTTGTTTGCACGCATGCTACCTCACGAATAGATAGCAAAATTGTTTGCAGACCTTATTTTTTGGACCCTCACAAGTATAGGATCACAAGCTAGTTGATCCGCACTACTTGTGACTTTTTTCATGTTTTTGGGAGCACTTCCTGAGCTTGAGATACCTGGAACACGATGACCATTTGGAGCTACAGCTTAGATTGAATAACCCGATCAGCTACGACTAATGCTGGGGCCTGGTTATTTCAATTTTGGCACTCCTCGACCTTTTGACTACAACCATTTGACCTACTTATCCCGTGAAGTGGTATGCGCACAATCACAACTTTTGTAGCATTCACCTTCACTCTCCTTCTCATCCACCTTTTGTCAAATTGGCACCCAACATCAGGTTCCCTTCCCTCGACTCTCGCTTTGAGGGGGAATACCTCATCCATACCTCGGGGCAATCAACCCTCACCTATTTTTGTCTTGCAGTTCATTTAGAGCAACTAACAAGACAAAAAGGGGAAAATGTAGACACCTAAGTAGTGTCTAACCCTTGGTCACCTTCCCCCTTGGTCCATTCCTAACCCATTCCTAAAAACATGCAATTACTAATTTAAAATAATAAACTTATTTTGAATTAACCCCATCTCCTTTGACACATCACCCATGACACCTCACTTAGGACACCTCGCCTTGGACTAATTCCCATCCTATGACTCACCCAAGACCTATTCTTACTCCTCTCCAACCGCCTAACCAACTCTCGTGCATATTTATCTTAACCTTCGACAATTCTTCCACTAACTATGCACTTGGTGGATGGATAACAGGGTTGTTGGCCCTTTTAACCATTTTCCACCCGCCGACGTCAGTCAACTGTCAGCGAACACCGGCAGGATCACCGACATTGGTTTACTTAAATCATCTTCTGACCCTATCCACGGCTAATCACAAAAAAATCAGAAATTCTAATCAAACTCTGAATCTCGAGAGCTAATCACGAATTTGGAATCTGGTGTCTTAGACCATCCATCATTCTGCCAATCTCTCAATGAAGCCTCTCACTCTCTCCCTCAGGTGCAACATCAAACTTCTACACTAGCAATAGGTCCTCCACACAGGCTACATCAATAGTAGGTACGGGGATCATCAGCAGTAGCACACCTTCAACAAGGCACAGGTATGTATATTGTCTGTGTTTTCTTTGTGTTTTCTAGTCATTTGATTCTAAGTATTATGAATTAGATTCAGCACTATCTCCCCCCAAACCAAACTATTCCCAAACCCGAATCCATATTTCCCTATTTCCCTATTGCTTCCATATTTCTGTCGGACCATACACTCTGCCCATTCAACCAGACTCTCAGACTCAGATCCTAGACCATTCAACCAAGCCCAAAACTTTGTCTTAGACCACTCAAACAGACCCAGAGCCTTCCTTGGCCTTGTCCACAGACCAGACCTGACCAGACCCTGTCCACAGACCATAGATTCAACTAGACCTCGTCCAAAGACCATTGCCCCGACCGATGCTGGCCACTTCCCCAATCGACGTCGACAGACTAACCGACGTCGGCAGACCTCAACAACCGACACCGGTAAGACCACCGACGCCAGCGAATGTGACCAGTCCGACAACATCTCTCAGGTAAGCTTTTACTTCCTTTTCATTTCCATCTTTTATCACTTTCAGTCTTTTAACATTCTGCTATTTATCAGACACTTCTTTTTATTGATTAGTGGGTTGATATCCCTTAAGGAAGTCTTCATACTTCTGGGATCAAGCTTTCGCTTGGCAACCCACCATCTATCCATCTAACGCCTTCTTTTGTCCAAGTCTCTTTTCTTTGCAGGTGTCATTCCTCCATAGCCAAAGAGGAGTCCTCACAGCGTCTAGATTACGGTGCGTAGACTATATACAGGTACATATAAGCCTTGACCATTCCTTTTAGTTTCTCATTTTCTCTCCTTTGAATTTGAAAGCGAAATTTGAATAGAAACACCCTCTATGACCTTCGCCCCCTTTATTCAAAATTAACACCATCAATGTGGCCACCAGGTCACAAACCATGAAAGATAAAGGAAAAGAGAAAGTTTCTATCCCTTGGACATATCCATTTATCAAGCCTTCTTAGCCACCAAAACCCAAGACTTCAATCTTGGGCACATCTCAACCAATATCTTCAAAAACAATTCATGACTCCATGGTGAAACAACTTCACCACACCTCTGTGAAGATGTCTTTATATGACCTCATTCAAATCTCTTCACAACATTACCAAACTTTAATCAAAGCTTTACAGGTAGTGAAGGTCCAACCTGAAGACCCCCAACCACTGGCTGCTTTAATCAAAACATTACCCACCATTGCCTCCATCACCTTCAGTGATTCTGAGATTCCAGAGTACAACCTAAAAGATCAGGATCCTGCCCTCTCAAACTAATCCTATTAGGAAAAATCTTTGCAAGATGCATCCTCACATCTCACTCCTTGTCAAAGAGGATCTTTAACATCTTCTCTCCATCTCATTTATTCAACCCATTGATTATCTGTAATGGGTGTCAAACATTGTCCCTGTCACAAAAGCGACTAGGGGACTTCGAATTTATACTAACTATCACGACCTCAACCAAGCATCGACCAAACATCAACCAACTTCTTAATCATCGACCAACACATGACCAATATGGAAAGAAGCAAATGGGGCAAGTTTGCTCCTAATTGGCTCGGACCTTACATAATAACACATGGATCAGGCATTTATCATCTATCTTCTCTCGAAGGCTGACCAGAACCTGAGCCCCTTAATGCCTTGCATATGCGACCATTCCACTATTAATCAAGTAATCATTCACTTGATGTTTAACTTGAGCTCATCCCTTGAGTAACCCCCATCATTTCTATTCCTATTCCTTTTAACCCTTTTTTTCTCGACAAACCTTAGTCAAACCCTTTTATCAAGCATGAATGCTTTGTCCTAATAAAAGGGAAACCCCCAAAATTCTATAGTCTTATCCATGACTAAAATTTCAGTCCTACAAACCAAACATAAAATTGGGATGCCTATTCAAAGGTCATAAACTATAAATGTAGATTGCTCCCTCGAAGGACAGCTACATCATTGCTGTAATTGATAGACTGCTCCCTTGAAGGACAGCTATTCAAAGACATTCAACCATACAAGGCAAAATATAGACCACTCCCTCGAAGGATGGCTATGACTAAATTTTTCTACACACATAGCACCATATGACCATAAAAGACATCATCCCCTAGTATACTTCCCGCATTGATCAGTCTGCCATAAAAAAAAAGTGACTAACAAACTATTAAGTCGTAGACTTATCTATAGTCATTCTCAGGGTCACCTATAAAGGGGAAAAGTAATCCCTGCTAAAAAGGGTTACGCTATCCTAACATATCACCTAATCATATACCTATTACCCCAACATACTCAAGGGATTTTGAGCTCACTTAACGTTAAGTGATTTGAGTACTTCTCTAACACAAATCAATGGTCCATGACGTAATGCATGAACAGGGCTTTTATTTGCAAAAAACCTTATCTATGCTATCATTATGGTCCTTTTCAATTAAAGAGCAATGTGCCTTTCACTTCTTACTTGACTTCGTCACATACAACCAAACCAAACCAAACCTAACCAAACCAATCCAAAAACATTTTTCAAACCACTAACATAACCTCATGATTTATTTAATACAAATACCAATTTGTGTTATGTGAATTATCATAACCATTCACATTAGTTTCTATGGAAAAAAATACACATGGAAACTAACAACCAAACACAAATTTATGTCAAGCACATACCATCAACAATATGGAAACTTGCTGAAGCATAAATAAACGCATTTCATTTTTAGCATACATCCATAACCAATATGGAAAATTGTTAGGAATGAAAAACCACATAACCAATGTTATAGAATACACCATCACACAATATGGAAAAGGCTATAACATCATCATTTATTTCATTTTTAGCATACACCATCACTAATATGGAAAATTGCTAGGGATGAAAAATTACATCACCAATGTTATAGAATACACCATCACATAATATGGAAAATGCTGTAACATCATCATATACTTATCATTTCAAGCATGTACCATCACATATATGGTAAATGCTAAAAACCCTAACCTGACCAAACCACCTATTGACCTCTTTGACTCTTCTTCCCTTTTAGGGAGAACTACATTAGCCTGAGGCCCTTAAAATAGGGGCTATGTAGGCAGCACTCAGATGACATGAAGTCTTCTGGGGTGAGCTCAACCATTCGCTTGATCATCTCCCTGATGACGTTGGCCATTTTTTTGTTCATCTACCTAATGGACAAACCATATAACCTTTAACCATGACTTAACCTAGTCCAAAACCATGACCAAACAATCTAGTCCAAAATCATGACCACATAACTAGCCCTGACATTGTAGAAGTCACCTTCAACTTCTCATGGGGCATATTGGAGATCACATATATCTCCCTGACCACAACCCAAAAACATTTGAGATGACATATATCTCAACCCAACTCAACCAATGACCTTAGAGATCATGACTATCTCCTCTGACCATGACCACTTTCGAGACAACTTTGCCTTAGTTATTTTGATTGCATATATGCTACCTCACGAATAGTTAGTAAATTGTATGCACCCTACATTACGACCCTCACACCTATTTTCAGATCATGCCCAAGTTGATCCCCAATATGTGTGACATTTTTGTGTTTTCCAGGAGCACTTCCTAAGCTCAGTTACTTAGAACACGACGACCATTGGAGCTACAACTTTGATCATTTAACCCAATCAGCTATGACTAAAAGTTGGGGCCTAGTTACTTCAATTTTAGCACTCCTTGACCTTGCCTATGACAATTTGACCTACCTATCATGTGAAGTGGTATACGTGCAATCTCAACTATTACAGCATTTACACTCCAACTTCACCATACTCATCCACTACCTATCAAATCAGCAATCGATTTCAGGTTCCCTTCTCTCAACTTCCACTTTGAGGGGGAATACCTCATCCCATACTTGGGGCAACTAACACTTTGTTTTTGTCTTGCAGTTCATCAATAACAACCAATAAGACAAAAGGGGCAAATATAGACACCAAAATTGTGTCGACTCCCCTTGGTCCCTTAGACACTTATTAATTTACAATAAACTATTTATTTTAAATTAATGACATCACTTAGACACCTCACCTTAGACACCTCACCCTAAGACCATTTCCTACCCTATGACTCACCTTGAGACTAAGTCATCCACCTAAGACCAATTCTAACTCCTTTCCAACTGCCTAACCAACACTCATTCCTAATAACCTTTCCTTTTGACTGTTCTCCAATGGCAAATGCACTTGGCAGATGGAAAAATGGGCAAAGGGCTAAAAATAGCCCTTTTACCCATTCTCTAGCTGCTTACGTCAGTCAACTGTCATCCGACGTCGGTGGGATTACTGTCATCAGTTTCTTAAACCGAGTTCTAACCTTGATCCAAAATCAAATCTCTAATTAATCTCCTCTCTCTTGAATTCTTGGCTCCCAGACTCTGAGACATCGATGCACACACTTTGAGACCAAGCATCAGAATTCGACTAACACTCCCCTGGCTAAGAAAATCTACACAAGTGACTCCAGATTGAATTAAAACATTGCATGAGGACTTTGACATTAGCTACAATAGGAATACACATTCTAACACCCTTGGTTCTTCAAATAGAGCTAAGTATTCTTCTGTTTCATTTCAATATTTAGAATACATTAGTAATTAGTTTCTATTTACTATTTATGAATACAATCAACCTGACTCGACTTTATTCCTGGAAAGGCTAAAAAGCCTTCCTCCTATTCTTATCTATTTACATACCAACCCTTTGCCTTTTCCCCCTCTCAGACCCTATTTACTGTCTTGCAACCTTGCACAGACCCAGAGTCCTTCCAAACCCCTCTATTGACCATAGACATTTCCTGAAACCCGTCTAAGGCCCATTGTCCCTACCGACATTAGTAACATAACTGACATTGGCATATTAACCAACCAATGCCGGTAGGACTACCGATGTTAATGACTATGATAGACTGATTATAGAGAATAGGTACGCGTTATCTACTTTCTCTTTCTTAGTCTTTCATTATTTCTTTTCATACAACACTCTTTTTCATAAAAAGTGGACTGTCATCTCTCACAAAAGTCTTTACACTTCCAGGACCGAGCTTTGCTTGGCAGTCC
This sequence comes from Torreya grandis, assembly GCA_037957365.1. NCBI lineage: Eukaryota > Viridiplantae > Streptophyta > Pinopsida > Cupressales > Taxaceae > Torreya > Torreya grandis. Next base: position 1,135,629 of record JARHVA010003797.1, read on the forward strand.
ACTATATCCATCTCTAACATTTTCTATGTTTGAGTCTTATTCTTATCTACATGTGTTTCCTCCATAGCCAAAGAGGAGCTCCTACAACATCTGGATACGATGCACAACTTAATCCGGGTAATGTACAAACCCCTGACCATTAACCTTAGTTTCTTCTTTCTTCTGAATGTAAAAAGCAAAAAAATGTAGTAGAAACACTATGTTAGCATTTTTTCCTCCATTTCCCTCATTTCTATGATAAGGAATCATACTTTGCTATCATTGTATCCCTTTTTGCCCTTTTTCACATTTTTTGTGATTTTAAGTAATTCAAATTATTCCATTTATCATTCCTCTTGATTTCCCCTTTCCTTTCACTCCACATTGGATAAATAAAGGTCAAAGTCAAGATATCACTTTTATTTTCACCTAGATTTAGGAGACTCTTAGACCCCATGCTCTTTGAAGTTATCTATCTTAGCAAATTTATCCAAAGTATTCAACTGAAAGTCATCTTTAGTACCCATGTTTGTTTTTCCAAATTTGTATAGAGGAGGAATAGAAAAGGCCATAAATAAAGTTAAAATATAAATCATTTGAATCAAAAGGTAATGATATATATAAAATGAAACATACAAATCTCAAAAGTTAACATCACACCAAAAAACATGATTACAATCACATTTCCTATTTCTAATTGAAGATCAAACTCCACAATTGGCCACACACAGAGCTGAGGTCCTTTGGGGTGTGGTAGGATAGAAGACTGGAATAGGGGAATTAAAAAAAAATCTATGGTGCTACCTAATTTCTCACTTAATTACCTAATATTCATATTAGACTGATGATTCTATAAGATGTCATGAGGAATAGGGAACATATTGTGGGAAGGTAGGGCCATTTTAATTTTCATGCATATAGCCTTCATGGGATGATCTATATACTCCATTTGTTGACCTATGACTTGTGTGTCTAAGAGAATTTCTTTAATCCTTAAGTTCAAAATTCCTCTTGTTTTGACAAACTTAATTTGAGTGTCTTGACTTTGATAAAGAGTTTCTCTGCCTTGGTTTTTCCTTCATTCTCCCCTCCACCCATTTCATTTACCCCTTGATATAAAAATTGTGATTCCAAATCTAGTTTACCTTCTTCTTTAATTCCTTCTTCTTCACCTCTTAAAAACATGTTAGCACTACTTTTTTTTAGTTTTATCTATCCTTAGATCAAAACAACATGTTTGAGTAATTATGGATTTCTTCTTTATTTTTCACCATTAATTTAAATTTATAGACTTGTTTTACTTTATTTTTACCATTTATCATTAATTGTACTATCCTTATGCTATAGACACCTAAGTTCATACCCTTTTTCCATTGTTGAGTGAGGTTGGCTTGTTACTTCTCACTCATCAATGTTGTTTTCCCTTTTATGCCCTTTTTTCCATTATTGAGTTAGATGTGGATTGTTACTAATCACTCATCCATGTTGTTTTACCATTTTATTTCTTATTTTACCATTGATTTTTTTTATTACCATCTTGTTTGACATATATCCTTGGTTTGACTTTGTGAGTTTTCCTTTCTTACTTAAGGATAGCTTGTTTGATTTTTTTGGTCTTTAATAGCCTTAGATTTTTGGTTACCCAATTTAATCTTGTTTTTGACTTGGTCATTTGGTCTAACATAACACATATCACCCTATCTTGATAAATTTACCATTTATGTAATATCCTCACAGCACTAACTATTTTGTATTTTCTTGCATTTATTTGTTTTTCTCTTTAGTTTTGTATTCTTGGGTTTACCAAAAGTAGTCTCTGCACTCCACAATCAAAACTAACAACACAATAGAAAACCATCCCACAATAAAGGTAATTCAAGTTACAAATTACATTTACTTTTTGGCTATTTACTTTTCTATCATTTACTTTTAGTTATTTTATAATTTTAAATACTATAACTTTTTTAGCATCAACATTGTGTGTTACTATGTTCTTTCTTGAAGAACCATCCCCTATTGTACCTTAGTGACACATGATGAGATTTGAGTGGGGAATATTATCAAATACTAATCCTTTACATCTTATAGGAATATATTGAGTCTCAATCTCTTTGAGTACATGTCTTAAAGGGTGCACTAGGAAAAGGGTGGGCAGACCTTTAGTGCTTCATAGGATTTTTGTCCCTTATTACCAAATTATTACCAATCTAACCAAATCTTAAAACCATTCCATAAGTTATACTCCTCCCTTTCACACTCCTCTAGTATTTTAACATGCTTTATCCTCATTTTATTACCTTAATTCACATTTGGATATTTGGTTATACTAGGTCAACTAGGTCAATCTTGTACAATTTATGGGTACTTTTCACTCTTTGAATTTGTTATCCTTTCGACTGACCTAGCTCAGACCTAGTGAATTGTCCCCAAAAACATACATGGTTGACTAGGTTGACCCTATATAGATTATGTTTCTAGGAGGATTTAGGGAAATATACACCTATAAATACCATATCATTTAATCATTATTTCAATATGAATTAGGGGTCATTATTTGCTCAAGCTTCTTTACAATTTTCTCTTCCACCATTCTACTTGAGAAGTCTTAGTTTAGGGTTTCTAATTGGAGAATCTAGTCTTGTGGATAAGTATTGGATGCTTTGGCCTTTCTTAGTTATACTTACAAACCATAACCTCTTGTGAAGCCCCATTGGTCAAGGGAGAGATTGAGTCTCGATGGGTTCACATTCAGGTAAGTATATTCTAACTTTGTTCTCCTCTCTTTTAGTAAATAGAAGTAGCATAAGTATTGGATCAAATAATATTAATATTCATATTCCATATATTAGGTTTTTACTCATACTTAGCTTAATTAAGATTATCTTATACATGTTTTGATTTCTTTACTAACCCATTTATTATGTCACAAGCTTTAGTGTGCATTAGATTAGATTTACTTTCTTTTTTATTAGATATAGAGTGAACATTAAACCTAGGACTCTTTTAGGGTTGCTACATGATTATGTTAGACGGTAGGCTTTTAAACCCTTCCTAGCATGGTGTATTATGAAAACTAATCCGCTAATCAGGTCTATAGGATTCCCATATTGGTCATGCTCCTGCTTAACAAATGTATTCCCAATAGGAAGTGTAGGTATGCTCTATCTTCTCTGAGACAAGATTGATTTATAGACATGATGAATTTATGATTGCATATAGGTTAGAGGTAAAATTTAATATGTGTTGATAGGTTATTATTGGTTTAGGTTGATTACAAATGGGTTGAATTGGTTTAGGTAATGTGGTGGTTGGCTGAAGTATTTATTATGGTTTGGTAGAATAAATACTAGTGGAATTTTGGGGTATGTTATCTTGTTGTGTATATATTGGGGGGAAAGTAGAAATGGTATGATATTTTTTATCATGTTGTGTGGTTAGAGGTACTGTTTGAGTGGGTATAAGTTCCTCTTTCCATAATTTCATTAGATGGGATTGGAAAGTGTCCTAAATTATGTAGAATGGTTGAGTGATGTGATGTGTAGGTATTGGATTTGAGTCAATTAAAATAACTAATATTCTCATGTTAGTCATATTAACCATGTTTTCATCATTGGTAGTGAGGTCTATAAGACTTTCAACATTGTTAGTAGAATAAGTAGGTTTTTTTATATTATCTTTGTGGTTAGGAAGAGGATATTTTTGTAAAGTGAGATGATGCATGAGGAATTTTTATTATTTAGCCTAGTCAAGAGCTTCTTCTAAGGTTTTTGGAGAGAGGGTCCTCACCTGCCATTATAATTTGGGGGTATAAAGAATTAGTGAATAGGTGGAAGATGTTGTAATTTTACATATTATTATCACATTTTTTAGACAATTTTTTCCATTGTTTGATGAAGGCTTGTGTCATTTCAGTTTCAAGTTGTTTGTAATTTATAAAGTGGGCTAAGTTATTCTCAAGAAGATCACTAGTTTGGAATTATTAGACTAGTGAGTTGAACAATTATTTGAGGCTAGTAATAGAGTGGGATTTTAATTTATTGTACCAATATAAAGCATCTCTTGAGAGTTTTTTAGTTAATAGTTTAGTAGAAGTGAAGGTGTTAAGCTTAACCCAACATTTATAAAGGTTACCAAATATTTTTAAATGTAAAGTGGGATGAGGGGATCCATTATAGGTGATGGTGGGTGTGACACTTCCTATGTTAATGTTAAAAATTTGATGTAATAAAGGTTAATTTTGTAGATGTTTACTGGTTTTGTTGATGAGTGGTAGTTGTAGGATAAGGTTGTCATGGGAATCCATAAGGGGGGTGGGGGCATTAGAATTTTGTGCTCCCCATGAAACCTATTGAGGTTGGTTTTGGAGATGAATGAGATGATTTTACATCTACATCATATAATTTGCATTATTGGTTTAAAAGGTATGCATTTTTTTAATTATTTTTAATAGGATTTGGTTTGTTTAAGCAACATGTTGACTAGTGGACACAACATGTGATGCATTGGTGTTAGTATTAATAGTTTGAGTTACACTATGAGTATGGGATGTAGTATCATGCACCACACTAGTGGCATGATTAGAATGGGTAGTAAAAGAATAACTAGTGGAATGAGAATCACTGGTATCTAAGGATGAAATATTATCATGGTTAAGGATATGGGTATTTTGAAGAGGCCCACTAGAAGTTGAACCTACCATGTTGGTAGAAATACTTGGCATGGAGGTTGAAAAATAAATAGAATATGATGTCATGGTGTGGTAAGGAGACATGATAGAGGGAAAAGGTTGAGATACAAATAAGGTAGTTCCCATAAATCCATGAGAAAAGGTAGGGGAGGGTGAATGGGGATATTATATGTGAGGACCCATCATGAGATTATAGATGGTTATATGATTTTTTATTATATGTTGAGGGAATTCATTGATGAAAAATAACATTTCAATAGTTTACTTTGAATCATGCTCATCTTCTAGTGAGAACAAAGGGTTAAGAGTTGAGGAAGAATGGGGAGGAGTCCCATAGTTTGTTGTGCAAGTGGACACATGGACACTACTTTCATTCATGGTGGGTGCCACAAGATATGTCTTAAGGAACCTATTAGGGTTGGTAAAAATCATTATATTTATTTTAATTAATTATTTATTATCATCAAACATGAAATTCATGATGGAGGAAGTTGGTTAAAAACTTGAAGGAAATAAGGATCAACTAATAAGATACATAGTCAAACCAATTGAAAATTTCCTATAAGATAATAAATAGAACATGCTATAAAGGAAATAGTCATACAGGTTGATTTTGTACTATAGATGGAGAAATTGAACATGCTATAAAGATACACAATTGGATAGGTTGACTATATATTGAAGATACATATAAAAATCAACTTGTAAGATACTGAGTCAATAGGGTTAACTATGTTATGAAGATATGGAATTTTTTTTTCAATATAATAACCAAGGAAATTCAATTTAGCACACAAGTAATTATATCAATGTGTTTGATATAATTGTAGAACACAATATAAACCTTGTACCAATGCTAGATAGTACAAGTTTTACAATAAAAAGTGTAATTTGCAAAGATAAAACAACAAAATTAAAATGTAAATGCTAATCTAAGTGGTCATTCCTGAATGTTGTTAAGTTATAATAAACTTTGAAATTAATGTGATAGGTAGTTATCTATATGAAATAATTAGAAAAGCAATCTATGGATAGTTTTAGGTAGTTTCAAATGAAAGAGATCTATATTAGTGATGGTACTAGCTTTGTATTGGGTCATACCCCCTCACTTCATAATCCTATAATAATAAGGGTGTTAAGTGATTTGAAAATATATTCCATCAACCATGTATTTATAATTGGATAGAAAACCAATTCAACTCCCCCCTTGGTGATGAAATCTAAGTAGGTAGATCTTAAGAAGAAATTATTTAATGGTTTTAAGTGTTAAATGATTTGGAAGTGTGCGAAAAATAAAAATAGTGTGACTAAATTGGTAAATTAAAATCCTCCTATTTATTATATGTCTGTTACTTTAATAAAATAAGTAAAAAAATAAAAAGTGAATTAATTGATAGTAAGATAGGTTAATTCCTTTATTTTTGAAGAATATAGAGTCAGTTTAGGAGATAATATATGTAAACATTATAGAACAAAGTCAACAGGGTCACTTCTATTTTTGGAATCACTATCTAAAAGAAAATAGCTGAATAGGTCACATAAATCCTCTAGAGAGAAAGAAATCTAAAAAATTATGTTGAGCTAATCAACCTAGTTTACTGTAGGGTTATAAATTTATAAACTGAAAACTATGAAAAGTAGAACTGTAAATGAAAAATAGAAATGATTGAGAAGGTAAGAATAAACCTTGATAATTTTTTAAGATGCTTAATTTTTTAATTTTATGTCATTTTGATCAAATGCTGATTTTTATATTTTGCTAATAGAGTCATTTTGGTCGAAGAAGTCTGCAAAACTTGTATGTGTAAATAAGATGTGAATAGAGTCAACTAGGTAGATGAAGTATGTAAACCTATATGTTTAAAAAGATAACTGAGTTGATATAATTTATCTATTATTTGAGAAGACTTGCATAGAGTAATACAAAGTTAATAGGACTGATTATGTGTTAAACTTGTGCATAAAATGTTAGACTTTATCGACATGTTTAATACAATATTTTAAAAATAAAAATATATAATAGATGATAATAAATTAATGTGTGAAAAAAAACCTACAAGGGTTACATTCATGTTGAGTTTAATATAATGTATATAATGGAAAGTGAAGTTGATCTACAAATTAATCCTAGCTTAGAGAAGATAAATCACACTTACCCATCTAATTATTGATACATTTAGATAATCAAGGTCATGACCAAGATGGATCTGCTAGACCTAACCAAGGGGTATCTTACCATAATAATATCACTAGAGAGGGTTCCAAAGCCTATAGTAAAATAATAACATACAATAACCCTAGATAGGTCCTATGTTTTCTTATTCATAAAGTAAATTATAAAGTAAAATCTAACCTAGTGCTTACCAGAACTTGTGGCACAAAATGGAGGTAATAAACATAAAATTAAGCATGCATATAAGATATCTAATCAAGTCAATATAGAGGAAATCATAATGCATGGAGAGAGAAGCATATAAGCTAACAAATGCAAATCTACCTACTTTAACAAGGAGGAATAAGAGTTAGGAATACTTACCTTTTAGAGATGAACCTACCAAACATCAATCTCTCCTTTGGACAAGGTGATTTACAAGAGGTTGTTGTGGTATGTAAGGATAACAAGGATAGGTTATCTCTAAGCTACATGAATTCTCTATGCATCCAAAAGTCTTATCCAAAAGATTATATTCATTTCTCTAAGTGTATTACTAAAACCCTAAGCAATGCTCTTAAAGTATAATGGTGGATAAATATATGCAAAAATAATGTTATTCTTTTATCTCTCTAAAATGAAAAAAAAGATGTGTATATATAGATAGATCTAGCCCTAAACCTTTCTAAAAGTTTAGCCAACAAAATTTAGCCCATCGACCCTATTTTGTTAATTAATAAAATAAATTTAGGTCCTAGGCTAGGTCAATTGAGGATGGCCTAAACCTATAACATGCTAATATATTTTAATTATAGGGTCAACCTTAGCCAACTTTGTTTGATAAATGTCAAAAATATTTTTTGGCTCAGGTAAGGGTTTTTTAAGGCTATGAATTAATTAAAGGAGTGTGTAAGGGAGGTGTCAAAGCTTAGGGAAGTGTATAAGAGAGGTTTATGTTGATTGAAACTAGTGGTATAGTGGATAACAATATTGAAAAGAACTAATTGTCTACACACACCTTTCCTAGTGTATCATTTAAGGCATGTGCTTAGAGAGATTGAAACTCGATGGGTTCTGTCAAGAAAGAAAACATCAATAATTGATAAATTTTTAAAATATTATGTGTATATAAGATGTTCAAATTTATGGAATCCTTATTTTAAAATAAATGATTCAAAAATATTATTCTAACATGAACTCATTATTAGAAGAGATGAATGGGGTAGGTGTTGACATCCTCCTTTCTGGTCCATTGATATAGATCAGTCGCTCAATCTTTGATAACCTCATATATTTCATACATCTTAATCCATGTATATATTGTTTTTTATTTACATTATAGGGTGTAATATGAGAGATTATAATACTAATTAAAATTATCTTTAGATATATCCCCACAATTTTATTATGAGACCCTATATAGTATACCAAGTCCTATGTAGTGTCATACACACTCATGGAGTTCTGTAACATGTTTTTAAAGAGATCTAAAAATGGGAAAACTTTTGTATTAAAAACTACCTTGTAAAATATTTATTCCCCTAAGGTAGAAAACTTATCAAGTAATTGGGTCTCATCCTCATCATCATCTAAGGTGGGCTTCTACACATCTTTAATTACACTAAACACTTTGTTGTAATGCTAAAAATGGGTCAAGTTTAATAATAATGTGGTATATCTATATTCATTCTTGATTTTTGGTTTTGAATATGACATGGCCATGTCAAAGAGTTAGGATATACTTAGCATGAGATTTTCATCCTAAAAGAAGCACTAAAATCTCATAAGGGTACTAAAAGGAAGGATACTTGGGAGTTGGTAGTGGTAATGGTAAAGTAGATCACTGTGATAACTTATATGGATCCAAAAATATCTCCCATATTAATGGAATGTATAGGTTCACCTTACATGAATTAAAATTTGAGTTGGTGGCATAATTCACTCAAATGTTTACCGATCTGGCATTAACTCAAAGGATTTAGAAAACGTGTTCCCAATTTAGATTTGGTGGTGGTGAGGGATTTTTACAAGTCATTAAATCATATAATAGTTACCTAAATTTATTAATTAAATCACATGGTATGATCACACTTATTTTATCCCATGTTTCACCTCAAATATCCTCATATTAGGCCATGTGTCTTTTGCTTACTATGTAATTCTCTATAGGTTATGCCAACATGGTACAATTGGGTATCATTCTACTACCTTTTTATACACTAGATTTGGCCACTTAGATAACTAAGTACACATGGTGATGTATTATCAACTTACAGATCCAATTTTAGATTTCCTTTCCTTGTATAGGTTATTTCAATCCACTTCACCATTTAGTGCATAGAAGTGACATGTGATGTTTTGTGATTGGCATTGGTTTCTAGCTATACTTCTTTTCATTCCTAATCAGGACATTCTAAGCCCTTTTTTATCCTTTTTTACATAAGTGACACATGAAAACCTATGGTTGGTTACGCTCTCCTAAGGCTCTATCAGTTTTGATGCCCCTAGGGAGACTAACAAATCTAACAATTTATATGTGGTGGTTTTGTTATCACTCTAGAGTGCACCCTATTTGAAGATGTGTAAAGCACACCCTCACTCCAACTGATACAATTGGAACTTCTTAGAGTGTGAGTGAATATTTACTGAGAAGAACCTCTAAAGAGGGTTGGTTTCCATAAGATTTATCTAGTAAAACTAAATTACTCTTATTTTGGGATGAAAAGGGGAAGGGGAAAATGAAAGGAAATCCTATCTAATGGGGTGATGCACCTAAATTTTTTATATCCTATATAATATGTTGAAACTAATGCACCCATATAAATCAATAAAAATTCCTAGATTTCCCCTAAACATAAGTATTTTAGATGAAGGATTGAAAGAATTTTGGATTACAAAATTCCTTTTTAACTTCTTCAAATGACCTATAGAAGGTGAGGTAGAAAGAAATAGGTGAGGAAGGGACCTACTAAAAGGGGTTATAAGCCCACTTATGTGTTGATACATAATCAATTACACTCTATTCTCTATTAAAACTCATGCAAAATTAAAAATATCTCCTTTATTAATGTATGGTCCAGAATACAATTTCTTCTTCAGAACCAGGAATAATAATCAAAATGGCTTCAAAAACTCAATATATAAGTCCAAATATAACCTAAAACAAATGTAGTGTTGATTTGGAATAAGGATTAGTCTTGGTTGGTTAACCCAAGACTAACTCCTTTTATCATATTAAAATAATCATTAAAAAATCCCAAAACTCCATGAAATTTGCATTCTTCAAATTTTGGCACTGAAGGGAGATGGTGGGCCCATGGAAAATTTAAGATTCCTTAATTCATGAAATCAAGACAAACTACAAAAGGGAACTCCAATTGAAGTTCTTGAAAGTGTTTGAAATCTTGAAAGACATGTCCACCTAGGAGAGATGCATGATATTTGTGAAAATTGAACTTGAAGCTTGATTGGTCAGCTCAAATCAATTCCACCTTGCATGAACAGGAACTTTGAAGAATGATATGAACATGAAATCTCATGGAATAGTATAAAAGTGTAATGGAAACTCCTTTTATAACTCCTTGATATCCATTTCTAACCCCAACTCAAACTTGAGCAATTAATCAATTAAGCCAAATAGACCTAAAGGCTACTCTGTGCACCTAGAAACCATAAAACCTAAAAAAAGAAGCCATAAAACCTAAAATTAACCATGAAATAGACCTGGAATAACTTTCCACTTCATAAGAAATGCAATTTTGATTAGAAAACACTTGTCGTTCAATTAATAAGGTTGACTAGGCCTATTGTACTCTATTTTCCTACAAACTTGCCATTTTGATCAAGCTAGTAGGGGCACTTACAAGATGATTTATGATCAAATAAAGATTTTAAGATGAATAAAAAGTCTTATTATTTGATCTCCATTTATTATATTTCATTAAACTACCCAATACTTCATTTTACATGCTTTTTTCCATTAAAACATGATTTTTTCCCTCATCTATATGTATCCATACATAAAATTGACATTTATGGAATCCTATTTTATTTTAATTTATGTTTTAAAATATTTTAGGTTGATCCATGATTATTTTATTTCAATAAAATCCACTTTTCACAAAACTATTTTTTTGAGGGTTTAGTTGGGTTTTAAAGCTAAATTTTCAAACTGATGATTCATGAAGTACAAACCTATAAATACTAAAATATTACCATTTATGTGTATAAAACTAACCCCCATAATATCCCTAAAAATATTGGGTTCCCATGTGAAATATATGCAAAGTTACCATGTGAAAGAAATTTACCTGTAGGGTTTTGACTGCATTATGGGCTATGTATGTTCTTAATGATTGTTCATAAAGTACATAACATAAAATGATATCAATTTTTAATTAATTATAATTAAATATGGTTACTCAAAACATACTTAGATTATCTGGCCAAACTCCACACTTGGTGAACAATACGAGTGTCTCAATAGGAGGCTTGGAAGGATGTCTAGAATTGCAAAAAGTGAAAATCTTCACCAAGATGAAAATTAATCTTCAATTTCTTCAAAAATCATGAAAAAATCATCATGGGGCATATACCATTTAATCCAACACTTTTAAATTACATTTTTTTAATGAAAAGTCAAAAAATCCTTTTTGGCCTATATGCTTGTTTGCTTACAAAAGGCTATATGAGCATGGTTTGCATAAAATTTTAAGTTTTTACACTCTTAAAATGTCTAATTACTATTTAAAATCATCATGCCATACTTTTCAAAAATTTACCTAGGCTTGGAAACCTCTGTGATACTCTAGAATGATGCATGCTCCAATGGTGACCTCAAACGGACATGCTAATGATTGTGAAAAAAAATGAGTATCTCCACAAATCCAATGGAATTTAAAATTTTATATGATTCTATACCTAATTATGACCTTTTTTACTAAAGTTAAAGTCAAAATTCCATTTGTAGCTCCCAAAATCCTCAAATTTACTTGTTGTGCATGGATTGTCTGCATATTTGACTGAGTTTTAGTGTTTTGAAATTGATTTCATGATATTTTGAGGTATTAAAGGTCAAAAAAATATTTAATTATATAAATAATCTCCTCAATAACTTGGAAAACTCCTCTAACCCTATTGTCAAGCACACTTTGACCATAAAACAAGGCAAATAAGCTTTCTCAAATGACCGAGTTTTGCTTTCTTAGGTGGATGTTGATGTAGTTTGAGAATATGAGTGGCTATTATATCTTAAATTTTTTATTAAATATCATTTAGAGAAAATGAGATATCTCCACATATCTCTTTCAAATAAAATTGACTAGTTTCAAGCTTTTAAGGCATTAGGCTGTGCATAGTCCATACAATGGGCTGTGGATGCATGACTTAAGGTGATCCAACTATAACCATGATTTTGAGAAACACCTCATACTACCTTAATTGTACTTAAAATTATTAATTTGACACACCATCCTAGGATAATAAACCCTTCACTAGGCCATTGTATTAGAAAAATCCTTCATTAGATAATTATAGGCTTGAAAAAGCATGACTGTAGGTCACTACTTTCCATTTTAATCCCTTATTGAAACCAAGATATGCATGATTAAATCATTTAAAAGACTATTATTTTGTTTTTTTTTCAATGAGGCAACAAGGACCATTAGAGAAGCTAAAATCCCAAAAGTGTCAACTACCTAATTGTAGCATGTTTGACTGACTTAGCCCTAGGCCTATAGGTCATTTAAATCCATATGTATAACTTATTTGTAACTTAAATGCTTTTTATTTCCCTTTGTTTCATTCAAGATTGTAAATCAAAACATGACTTCTCCTTCAAGATCAAGATAACCTCTTTCATGATAAAATTCCCTCTTATTTGTAACTTAAATGCTTTTTATTTCCCTTTGTTTCATTCAAGATTTAAAATCAAAACATGACTTCTCCTTGAAGATCAAGATAACCTCTTTCATGCTTTTACACAGTCACATCATAGGCCTGTAGGGCATTATCCTTAGTATCCCTTGATGGTGGTATGATAGTATAATTAAAAAATCTTAAAAACCTCCATGAATGATGACTATCCTCCAAACTCAAAACCCCTACTAAGAGTTCAAAACCCTTGATGGATAGTACAAAGTACCAATTTCTCCCTTGGTTGTAGGTGGTCATTAGAGTTTGACTATAGGATGTTTTAGGGCTGTAGGTTGATTTGAAGCTAAATTGATTGGAGCATAATTTACTAAAACCCCTTTCATGGTTTATAAACCATTAGAAAATGACTCCTTGAATCACTTCTTTAAATATCAAACCTCCCTTGAAACTTCATATTAGTTAACCCCTACAACTTAAAGGTATGGCTGTAGGTTAGCATTGTGGTCCTTGAAATCCCATATGAGTGATGATTATATATAAAGGTCTTGATGAACCCTTTATTTCCCATGCACTACCAAAGTACTAATATGTTTTCCAAAACTTTGAGAACCTTGGCAAGACACTATTTTAGAATAACATAGTCCACTCTATTTACTATAGGCATGTCTATACAACGCTTGTAAGTGCATTCATATATCCTAAGCCCTTACAGTGTCACAACCCTTGCACTCTATCTCCTCATGTGACTATAATTAATTTATAAAAATTCATGCTTTCAAATACTCCATGATGGTGGATTAGACCCAAAACCTAGAAGAGTCCTTGTCTTTAGCCTATAGGATGCCCTCAATAGGCTACAGGCACATTTTATACTCAATATAACTATATTTGAAACTTGAAATGCATACTTCCTTTTCTTAGGATATCCTATTGAATTTTATCTTCTCTACCAAACTTTGAAACTCTTAGAACATGTCTGATCATTTCCATGCAATCATTGCCTATAGGTCATCATAAGGTTTGACTATAGCTTATTATTATTGGTTATAGGTCATTCATAAAAAACCCTTCATTCTACCTATTGAATTTTGAATTATTTATTAAGGTTTCAATATAAAATTTCATTGCATTAGGTTCCCTTATAAACCTTGAAAACATTCTAGATGACCAAACCCTCATTCATATAATTAAATACACCTACATGCCTGCAGGTGAATTTAGTTACTATAGGGTACATAGGCATGAGGTTGAAAGAATGAAAAGTGGCCTTATGTCTTAAAACCATGATAGTATTCCTTACAAACATGATAACCTAATAGAAGTGAATCGAATCACTTTGAAAATAATTCCAAGCATGATTTGCAACTATAGGCCTCTTCCTGAAGGTACATTGTATAGACAATAGCCTATATGTAACCTTGAGGATGGCTCAAAAGTATATTTTGACCCCTATTCCAATATTAAAAAATATTGATGATGTCATTGGTATACACCTTTATATAAATATATTTACCACTTTGAAATTGATGCCTTTGGTGGAATTCCATGACTGTAATGAAGTAGTTGTAGGCTTCCATGACTGCATATGCCCTTGATTTAGCCTAAAAACACTCTTGTCATTATTTGATGGCCTTCTTTCCCTTGATTGTAAGTTATTTTATCTTCAAGACTTTGAAAAAAAAAATTCTCTCCTTGAACCAAGATTGATCATCATAATCATACCTTTGTTGTAGACCTACCTATAGGTCCATATTCATGACTGTAAATGGTACTTTGTACTACCTAAATACTCTTTTTTCATGATCATGATGACTTTTAGTCCTTTGGTTCCTTGATGGTGATTATATGGAATGTATATGGAGTTTTAAGATGATAGGAGTGGGAATATGATGAAGAAAACATGATGGAGAGTGGAATGAAAAGGCTAAACACAGTGATATGGTTGTGTATGGTAGTGAGGTGGGGTGGAAGAGATGGAGGTGGGAAAAGAGGTGAAGAAGCATGCCAAGACCATGGTAAGAAATAAAATGCAAACAATGACTCATAATTATCATTTCATATCAAAATAGATACCATTGGAGGAGAGCTATAGGCTGAGAATGAATCATAGTTTTCCTTAAAAACCTTAAAATATGCAAAAATTCCTTAATTTATGCTAAACAGCTCCATTGAGACACCATTAGAGCATGGAGATGGGAATAATTGTCCATGAAAAAATAATAATATCTAATAATTATGATTTCAAATCATGAAAACTTTATTAAAACCTTGAAAATCACAAAATGTTGACAATTTGAGGCTGCCTTCTTCTTTAAGGATCGTACAACTTCTCTTTGCAACCTCATACTAACTACAAATTAATTGGATGAGTTTATGACCATTGGTTTACCTTTAATTATATGAATAACACATAAATGAGGACATGGAAAGGTATAAAAATTCTTCAATATTTTATAACAATTTGATTCTCCTTGAAACTTTGCCCTAGTGAGGAGAAACTGAAGAAAATTGGTGACCTTCCTAGATGCAAGGTAGTAAAATTTGACATAACTTCAATTAAATGGTTAATGGGCCTAGATAATATAATTTATGATCCAATTATACCATCTTTAATCCATTTTATCATACTTTCTTTACCCCAAATTTGAGAGCTGCACCCTTCCTCAACAGTCTGTACCATTCACAAACTGTAGGTAGGTTTGTTTGTGCCAATAAGGGAAGCATCTAGGATGAAGAATTTTTGGGCCTATATGGCCATGTAAATTTCCATGTAAAATCTTGTGGAAGATTGAAAATATATTGAAAAATATAAACCCTACCTCTTCTATACATAACCCATATGGAATCCATACTTTGTAAAATGAGAGAAATAAGCCCCTTTTTAACTTTTAAAAGAAGATCAAAGCCCTCCACCACTTGGAATAGAATATTTGAGAATTACAATGTGCCAATAATGAAAAATTAGAAAATTTTGAACATTTTCCATGTTTTAACATGGAAATTTGGCATGTGTGAGGGGATTTTGGGAGCTTTTAGGCTTATAAGACATATGAAAACACCTTTTTGTGACTTAAAAATTTAGACTTGGGATATTTTCATACTTTTAAACATATTCAAAGATATTTTGAGATAATTAAATGAATTTTTAAACCATTTTTTTATTTTTTTCTCAAAAATTATGTTTTTAGGCTACCATTCTCTGATTTGACTAGCTGTAAAGGGCTAATGATCAGATTTAGGAAAGTTTATATGATAAGAGTAGTAATTTGACCTTGACAAGTTGAATTACTAACATGTTTCTCACTCATTATAATCTCCTATGGATTTGAAAAATATGATGACCCTAGGATACTAACAATATGATAGGTTATACATGGTGGATTTTCACTTTTTGGGCCCTCTCAGGGCTCTTACAACTGTGGCACCCTCACTAGAATAACATTTTTGATAGGTTCCACATTATGGCATGACACTCATCAAGATATCTCAGGACTCTAATATCTCTAACATTTCTTAGAGACTAATGATTTTGACATGTTCCATGTGGAAAATTCTAACTCATAAGGATTTCTAGGGTTTTGATAGCTCTGATGCCCATAGGAGACTAACAATTTTAATATTTTTCATGTGGTAGCTTCTCACTTATTAGTCTCTCTTAGGGTTCTGATAGCTCTGACACCCCTAAAAGATTGAAAAGTTTGAAGAATTCCATATGGTAACTTATAACTTGTTAAGATCTACTAAGGCTTTGAAAACATTAATTCCCCTAAGAGACTAATAATTCTTATAGGTTTTACTTTTTGTATTATCACTTATCAAGCTCCTATCTGCTAGTGCATCTTTATGAAATTTCAAGTAGGACCCTAAGGTAACATAATACTTGAAAAACTTACATAGTTTTAACTATAAAAATCAACATAATTAGTGAAAATATTATAAGTATGGTAAAACTTCATATTTAAACATATAAGGGATAGATTATTATAGACATATGTGATCACATGGATTTCCTTGATGACCATTCACTTATCATGAATGTTACAAAATACTTATATAATCGAGGTGAAATAGGGGTTTGAGATTTTACATAGTTTATGACCAAGTGTGAGAAGATTTGATATGTGGGAAAATAGTTTCCATAGGGGTCCCATTTTTTTGATAAAAGAGGGCATGCTCACCATAATACATGGTGAATTTATGGGGATAATGCTACCCCAATGTTTAGAATCTAGACTATAGGCATCCATTATTTAACTATGAGATAATCAATTGAATCTCTATCAAATCAAATTAAATAAAAAGAGAGTCTTCAATTATGATTAAATAAATAACATAATAGGATCTAAATTCCTTCCAAGGTTCATTTTATGCAAAGTGATTCATTTTTTCTATTGTACTAAATCAACTAGGCAAGCTTAGGCACATCTTAGGTACTCAGATCTCCTTATAAGGTAATTATTTTCAAACTTTGGCTAAAAAAAGGAGAGCTTAGTCATTTATCTAATACCATCCAGTCATTGATATCCTTGAAAGAGATGAATTTATTCCCACTCTAGACCTTCCTCCATTACCATCCAGGCTAGAAAATCTACAATGGAGATTGTCCAAATCACCCTTTATAAGGAATAAAACTAGAATTTTACATGAAATTTAAACTTCATTTAATCTTATATTTTGATCTTTGATCCATGAGGGTTGGAGACAAATTAATCCAAGGTGATAGATTGGTTCTAAGAGATATTTACACCAAAAATATCCTTTACTTGCTTATTGATTTTACCCTAGTTGATAAGTTTCTTTTAAGTGTTGTAATCACCTTTGTCAAAATAGATTCTTTATTAATTTATTTTTTCAATTTTGAAGTAGTGAACCCTAATATATTTAGTGTCTTAAGGGATTTTCCTTTTCCTACCACATTTTTTCATATTGGGATCTCATATTCTATGTTCTAACTTTGGGACTACCTTTTTAGTACCTTATCAACCTTAAAGTGATCAAATTTGACCATAGGAGGATAAATGATTAGATTATACTCTTTCTATGGAACTAGATACATATAATTTAAACTAAAAGGATTGGGAAAAACTATTATAATATTTTCAAGGGTGAACATGGTAAAACAAGGGAAATCCCCCTAAGCAAATAACATAGGCAGATAAAATAAACCAAAATAGTTCATAAATAAACACACAAAAAAATCAAATTAATTACAATATAATATAATATATACATTACCAACCTTTACCCAAGGTATTATATGATATTTTTAAAAATGCATAGCTAATAATGCAATAATTTTCCATTCACAAGTAGTGGGAGATCATTTCCTTCAATATCTTTCAATCAAAATGCATTTTAGCCTAAAAATTCAAAGATCTAGTATTGGCCAATCCATAATGGATCAAACTTGGAATTATGTCCATTATTATCATGTGTTTTATCCCATAAAATCACTAGGTATGATATATAAAAGGATTTGACCTTTTATCTATTATCAAACCATCTCTTAATAGTTTCTTAATGCCTACTGAAGTTTTGTAGGACTTATTATGCATCTTCCAATTGGATGATGTCCAATAGTCTTGAGTTTATCTTCCTAATGTACATGTATTATTGCATGAGATTTTATATAGGTAAATTGAGGTTCATTAGGAAAATAGGGATAAAACATATAAAATGAATAATAGTGAACATTTGATAGCTTACTTATACTGGGTGCAGTCATCCCAAAGAGCATATTGTAATAGTGAATGTCATTCCCTAGGCTTATTTTATATGGATATATTTTTTGCATAGATCATATTATTATTAGTTGACTTATCCAAATTATTCCAATTATGGTAGTAGTTGGATGATAACCTCAAGGTAATTCCATTCTCATAGGCCCATTCAGTGAGTTCAACTGACTTGAATGTAGGTTCATTATCATAGAACATGGAGGCTAGTATGCCAAATTGAATGGTTATAAATTTTTATATTAACTTTCTCACCTCAATGGCCATGTTATTAGTCATTAAAATTATCTTGGTCCACATTTTATAATAATCAATGGGTGTGAATATGAATTTATTGCTTATTGAGGAGTTCAAAGTGATAACTCCTATGAAATTGAGTTCCCACTGGAAAAATGGTCTTCCTTCAATGATAGGTTGAAAAGTAATTAAATTTTAGACCTCTCATTTAGAAAAGGTATGGCATTGATAACACTAATTAGTAAATTTAGGTATTCATAGTGATTCAGATCAAGCTTAGGCATATCTTATGTACTTAGATCTCCTTGAAAGGTAATTATTTGTAGACTTTAGCTAAGGAAAGGAGAGCTTAGTAATTGATCTATGTCCAACCATGCATATATATCCCCCATAAATAGGCCTTTTGTCCCACTCCAGGACTTGATCCATTTCTAGCTAGATGGAAAGCCTATAATGGAGATTGACCAAATCACTCTTTTTAAGGAAGAAACTTCACATTCTACATGAAATTAAGACTTATTTTTATATGATATTTTGATGTTTGATCCATGAAGGTTGGAAACCAATGTAGAAAAGGTGATGGATTAGTCTGAAGATATATTAATACCATGAATATCATTTAATTTCTCATTGATTTTGCCTTGATTGATATGTTTATTTTAAATGTTATGATGACCTTTATTAATATAGTCATATAAAAAGTCATTTGATTGTAATGAGTGTCACTTGAGACCATCCTATCCCTAGATTAGACCTAAACCTATCTTAGGGCCTCTTTCAATCCTTATCTAGCTTTTGTGTGGGTCTAACCCATCCCTAGTTACACCAAAAATAGTCTTAGACCATATCCTAGGCATTTAATCCCCTATTGTACCAGAATATGCCACCTAGACACTAGTATAACTCTTTGGACACTAATACACTATGCTAGTGACCTAGGGTATGTGCTACTATCCCTTAACTATTTTCTCCTCAAATAAACATATTTCAATTTTTAAAGACACCTTAGGGTCATATTAGACCTATTACACATATTAACAAGCACTAGATCAATATACATACACCACTTTTATCCCTTTACCCACTAGATGAAATTCAAATGCAAATATAGATAAAAAAGATCAAAAATAAGTTGTGAAAATCAAGGTCATTGATATCTATTCTTCCTTAGTTTTGAATACAACCATATATAGAAATACTAAGATTAAATTACTTAGATTTATAGTCTCAAGTCACACTTAAATCACTCAAATAGGCACTCATATTGGAATTTACGTACACGTGCACTAACACTTAGATTATGAGAACTACATCAGGTTTGATCCCATTTAGAGGTATTGGTATGTAGGAAACTCTCAACACTATGGGGTGTTGAGGAACATATAACCTATCTAACTAACATCACACTTTTTATAATTTTTCTCCTCAAATAGCCTACCAACATGGAGATTTAGGGTTTCACTTCTAAATAAATAAAAAATATGTCACAAATAGTTAAACAGTGTTCATCCACATAGCCACATGCATATTAGACTTAGGTGAACACGCACACACACACACACACACACACACAAACACACACACACACACACACACACACACACACACACACACACACACACACACACACACACACACACACACACACACACACACACACACACACACACACACACACACACACAGAGAGAGAGAGAGAGAGAGATATATATATATATATATATAAGTTCATATTGTCTTATGTAAGAGGACACTACCATGCCTTTGAGGACACTATCAAGGTGTGTTACTATATAAAATATTATGATTATATTTGGGAGAGGTTGTGACTCCTGATTCTAGTTGATGACATTTTGAGCAACTTTTGTACTAGTTTCTAGCCTTTTATTCATCTATCTCAATTTGTTTATAGTTAAGTACATCTTTGTGTAATTCATTGATGATTTTATAATAAATAATTATGTCAATTATTTCACAAATTAGTGGTTATATTTATTGTATTTTTCTTCCCTAATTTTAATATTCTACCACGTTAACACTTAGGGTTTTACACACCATAAATCCTTAAAATTTAAATCATTTAGTGAACTTGACTTATTATGAATAGTAAAAAACCCTATACCTAGATGATATTAGGGTTTCTATCCTTTTGTTTCTTATTTTTAGTGGCTATGTTAGGGTTTTTAGACTCGATATATTCTACTTTATCAGCCCTATTCCAAGTTACATTGCCAAATTTAATGGATAAATAAGATTATTTTCCTCCTCCTCATCTCCAAGAGGGTGATAGCTACTTTCCCTCTAACTAGGTCCATGTTATCACTCCTCTAAGAGGTTAGGTAGCCTATATTACTATTTCAAATGTCTATACTCAACCTATCTATCCTTTAAACCCTTACCTTCCCATACCTCCCATTCATATTATGTGTTTGCATGTTCAATAAAAAACAATTAAGGTTAAAAATTTTGAGACTCTAAGGGTTGAAATTATCTATACCAACAAGATAATTTTAGAATTATAGAATCTGAATCAGCGATTACATGATAAAATTAAAATATTAGAAAATCAAATTATAAAATAAAATCCTCCATGGAACACTAGTATCAATCATGTATATGCATCTTAACCTAATCAATTTGTGGCAAGCAATGTCATATATCAAAATAAGCAATCATAACAAAGTGCATCTATAACTAGTGATTCATAAGGTACTCAAAGATAAAATAAAACCTCAAGTGATATTTTAAGGCAAATGAACAAATCTAATTTGATCAACCTACCTCATATACATCTAGTGAGGAGATCAATATATTACTATGCATACCATAGAATGCACGGTCATCACACAAATTCATGTTTGACATTGAAAAATCATATACAACACATCATTGCTAATGAGGAACCTATATAAGATAAGTTAGTTAACAAATCCATAGTGATATAGGAATATATTAAAAAAGGGCCAAATTTAGAAATAATACAAAAGTGGTTACCAAAGCATAACTCAAAATAATTACAATGTTTCACAAAGTAAAATAAAAGTAATACATAGTACAATAAGAATAGGTAAATCAAGTGAAGGATACAAATATACATCTCCAAAATGTGGTATTAATTTCAAAATAGTAATGGTTTAGTTAAAAATATCTAAAAAAAATTAATTATCAAGGTCAAGTGTTGGGAAAACATGCCCAAGGCATCACTACTCCTATTATAGCATTTGATAATATTGGGAAACAAGTCTTAAGATTTATGGAACATACTGAGGCAAATCATTCATAGATAGTTTATTAAGGCACAAGATCTAGATACTTAGGTAATATTAAAAAAAAATATCAATAACTTAAGTTTCAAATTTATAATCATGCTAAGACAACAAACATTCTCAAATGAGGCTTTATAACAAAAGAGCCTCCAATGCACCAAATGCCTACAATAGGCATAGTTTCAAAGGGCAAAATCTTAAAAAATATTACAAATCATAATTCAAAAATGTCAATTCCATAGTATGAGGAAATTCCCTATGCTCATCTATATACAACAAAAGTCAACAATATCACTCCATTGGTTCAAAATCAAGATGATAATGATGAGTGGAATAATACCAGTTATTATGATTGTTCAGATACTAATAATAAACAATATTCAGATTCAACCTAAACTCAATTCAATCACAACACATCCATCACACTTCATAAGAGTTCACCATTCCTCTTTTTGATGCAGGTTATATTAAGGGTGGGTCTCTTATGAGACTCATTGGTTATTAGTATCTCTCCTTGTATATAACTTTCATTTTACTAGATTACTTGTATATAGTTTCATTTTCATGTTTCTTGTAAATATTTTATGCTAAAAAAACACAAAAAGTATAATATGTTTGAAAATATAAAAACATTCAAATATTTTCTCAAAAAATATATTTTTTAGATTGTATACATTTTCATGTTAACATTCCTTATATTTTCTAGGTACTACATATGTTATCTATATTGTTATAGTAAGTTTTATCATACATACATGCTTCACTTATTTTATTCAAATGTTTATAAATAACTTAGGTACTTATGTTCTCTAAAAAAATCCATATTTTTAACTATCTACCCATCGGGAGCACATACATAGATCTAACACTAATATATTCTCTCATTGGGGGCATCATACTACACAGTTTCTGGTTTGCCATGTTTTATCTTTCTACACTCCACACCAAAGATTTAACATTGATTATATCTTGATATTGATCATCTTATACTACATATATATATTTTTGACTACCACTACTATACACTCAACTTATGTAAATATTTTCTCTTATATGAATTTATACCACATGTTTATGTATACGTTCATTTATATCTTTACTAGTTTATATCTAATTATGTCTAATTAATTTTATGTATTTTTAAGGGCATTTGAATATGTCATTATTTTATGGATCTAAGCCAATTATTTTCATTATATGTATGCTTTGGACATGTGCCCATGTCCTTATGTGTTCCTTCTTGATTATGCATGTAGACATTTAAACATGTCCTTCTCTATGGCTCTAAGCTAGTCTTGCTTACTATTTGTGTATGTGGACATTTGAACATGTTTTTGTATGTATTAATTTTTTAGAATTAGTGACATGTTCTCATGTACCTTTTATTATGTCCCTTTGGCCTATTTTTTATGCCTCATGTGTTTATATGTACACTTTCATATATGTATCATGGCCATGACACTTGTCTCTTGCTTGTTACTCTAACACTCAATTTTAAATGCCATGAGGGACATCATGAATCTCCCCTTCCTTATTAGGTTATTTGATGGACATCATGTCCCATACCCAAGTAGTTTACATAGATTATAATTGGAATTCTTACATCTATCTTGAAAACCTTATGAATGCTATAGCTAACATACATCATACATTGACAACCTATGCTCAATCAATTTTACATTCTAATGTCATGTATACACATCATATTGGTTTATAACATAGATATAAATTATTTTTAGTCTAACACACATGATGTAGAATATTTGTTTTGATGATAATTATTGCATAGGTTCAATAACTTCCCTCAAAAGAGGGGGTATTTAAAGGGGTTTACGATAGATATTAATCCATATGACTGTAGTCAAAACAAACTTTTCAGCACATAGATATAAATTATAGAGCTTATAATCAAGAAAACATAGTGGAAAATAGAAAGACATAGATGTTATGTTATGGAACCTATTTATAAATTATAGTGTATTATGGATGAATGTCTAGGTTCTCTAGATGAATGTTGGTATTGGGTGTAACTTTGATTGAATACCAACATGGAGTTGTAGGCAAACAATAACACAGAATTATGGGTGAACACTAGCATGTAGTTAAAAGCAAATACCAACATGGAATTATAGGCAAATTCTAGCATGGAGTTTTAGGAAGACATCAATGTGTTGTAGTCAAACATCAACATGTTTTAGTCGAGCATCAACATGTTTTTGTCAAGTGTCAATGCGATGTGATCGAATGTAAATACAATTTAGGTGAGCATTGGTGCAATGTGGGCATCAACATGTTGTGGATAGGTATCAGCATGTTACAAGCATATGCTTGTATTATATAGGTGATAATCAAAACTATGATGTATTATCATGATTTATTATTGATTTTTTAATATATAAATGGATATACATCAGAATACATAATAAATTTTGTAGATCTAAGTTGTGAAAAGAGAGAATAGAGCATGTGAATTTAGGTGAAAATTTATGAGGGTTTATAGAGCATAGCTACAAATAATATTTGTGCATTGTAATTATGAGAAGACTTATCTAAGATTGGATTATACTCTTGTGGCTTATAATAAAATCTAAGCAAGTGTTTCTTGGTGGATGTAGCCATATTGGGTGAACCATATTAAATCTATTATTCTTGTTGTGCATTTTTATTTCTATGATTTATGCATATCTATTTATATATATTGTTATTATAATTATATGAATTATTATACATTCATTACTAATATATTATTAATAACTAGTATTAGAGCTTCAAGTTGTATTTGTTGAAGTGTTGAATCACAGGAAGGGTTATTAGTTTGAGTGGGAGCTATGGCTATTGATCATAGATCAAAGGTTAAAAATTTCAACCAATACAACTTTGGTCTATGGAAGATTAAAATAGAGGATTACCTCTATTATAAGGATCTCCATTCTCCATTAGGAGGAAAAGTAAAGCATATAATGAGTATGATAGATGAGGCTTGGGAGTTGCTTGATAGGAAAGCACTTGAGGCCATTTGATTATGAATTTCATCTTTGGTCACGTTTAATATATCACAAGAGAAGACCATGGAAGGTATCATAAATGTATTAGGGAATTTATATGAGAAAACCTCTACTTTTAATAAAATGTTTTTAATGAAAAAGTTATTCAATATGAAGCTATTTGAAAATGGTTTAGTTGATCATTTGAATGAATTCAATATAATTGTGAGTATATTAAACTCTATAAAAATTGAATTTGATGATGAAGTTAGAGATTTACTTATTTTATGTTCCTTACCAGAGAGATAGAATGGCCTCATAATGGTTTTGAGTAACTCGGTCTCTAATAATGCCAAGTTGAAGTTTGAGAATATCATAGGAGTAATCCTTAGTGAGGAAATACAATAGAAAAACTCTAGGGAAACATCTAATTTAGGTGATAATTTGGTGGTGGAGAGTAGAGGGAGACAAATTTTAGGGGAAAAGGAAAGTGTGGAATGTCAAATTATTCTGTAAGGTCAAAATCAAGGAGCAGGATGGTATGTTGGCATTGTGGAAATATAGGGCATACAAATAAGGATTGTTAGTATCTTCAAAATAAGAACAAAAATTAGGAAGACACAAAGGAAGTGAATGTAGAAATAGGTAATTTTTGTCAAGATGCATTAATTCTCTCCATTGACAATAATGTTGAGTCTTGGCTTTTAGATTTAGGGCCTTCCTTTTATGCTACACCACATAGGCATTATTTTATTGATTATGTCTAAGAGGATTTTGTACATGTTTATCTTGGTGATGATGATCCTTGTAACATAGTATGAAAAGTAAGTGTTTAGATCAATATATAGAATGGGAACACTTGGATACTAAAGGATGTCAGGCATGTGCCCAATTTGAGATAGAATTTGGTATCCACAGGGTAGTTGGGTAGTGAAGGTTACATGGTGACTTTTATAGTAGATTATTGGAAGGTGACCAAGTTTGATCTTAGGGTAGTAAGAGGTAAGAAGGTTGTTACCTTGTATTTATCAAGTAGTGATGACTATTTTAATTTATTTTCTATAGATGCAGATGCAACTTTATGGCATAATAGGCTCGGTCACATGAGTCAAAAGGGTATGCAAATTTTTAAGAATTGGTTGCCTAGATTGAAAAGTTATTATTTAGATTTATATGAAGATCATGTATAAAAAATAGAAAAGGGTAATGTTTTTCAAGGTTGGACCTATAAGTATAGAGAATAAGTTGGAGCTAGTTTATTTAGATGTATAGGGGCCAGCTCAGGTATCTTCTATTAGTGGTTCATCTTATTATGTCACTTTCATTTATGATGAAAATAGGAAAGTTTTGGTGTATTTCATTAGGATAAAATCTGATGTGTTTATTACATTTAAAATATGGAAATCCTTGGTTGAGAATGAAATAGGTATCAAGTTAAAATGTCTTAGGTTAGATAATGGTGAGGAATATTACAATAATGAATTTTTTATTACTATTCAAGGAATGAAATTGAAAGATAGAGGATGGTTATAAGAACTACGCAAAAAAATGGAGTGTACAAAATGATGAACATGACTATCATGGAGCATACTAAGAGCATGATGTTGCATGTAGGATTGCCTCTTCAGTTTTGGGTAGAAGCATTAAACATGACTATATATCTAATAAATAGAGGTCTTTCATCTACTTTGGATGGAGGCATACCTAAGGAATCTTGGTTTGTTAAGAAGGTTAATTATTCATTTCTTAGAGTATTTGGTTATGAATCCTTCATTCATATTGATAAAAATGATAGGACCAAGTTAGATGTTAATTCTAAAAAATACACCTATGTTGGTTATGGTGAGGATGACTTTGGTTTTCAGATTTGGAGTCTTAAGGACAAGAAAATATTTTGGTCTAGGGGTGTTATCTTTAATGAAAAATTAATACATAAATAATAGTTTCAAGATTAAAAAGAGGATTCCAAAAAAGAGTACATAGTGTTAGAAGATATTGCAGATGATAAAGTGTCTAAGTAACTAGTTCAGGCAACTACTCTAGAAAAACCTCAAAATCATATAGTGAGAAGGTCTTCTAGGGTAAGAAGGGAACCTAAATGTTTTTTTCCATCTATTAATTATTTATTACTCATTGACAATGGAGAGATAGAGTGATTTGAAGAAGAAATCTAGGTAGATGTCAAGAAGAAGTGGCAGCAAGCAATGGATGAGGAGCATTAGTCTCTCATATAAAATCAAACTTGGGATTTGGTAAACCCACTTGAAGGTAAGAGATAATTGTAGAAAAAGTGGGTGCATAAAATTAAAGAGGATGATAGAGGCAAAAAAAGGTATAAGGCCTCGTTGGTGGTTAAGGTGTTTACACAGAAGAAGGGAATTGATTTCAATGAGATTTTTTACCTAGTGATAAAAATGACTTATATTAGGATTGTTCTTGGGATAGTGGCAGTGGAAGACTTGCACTTAGAGTAGATGAATGTGAAGACTACATTCCTTCATGGTGATTTGAAGGATGACTTATATGGATCAACCATAGGGATATGAGGTCATAGGGAAGAAGAAAATGGTGTGTAAACTAAAGAAGAGCTTGTATGGCCTGAAACAAGATCCACAATAGTGGTATAATAAATTTTACAATTTTATAATAGATAAGGGATACTCTAGGTTTCATTCTAACCATTACATATATATCAAATTTTTTGATGATGGTAATTACATTATCCTGTGTCTGGATATGGATGACATGTTAGCTATAGGTAAGAACATGTAGGAAATAAAGGTACTCAAGGAACAACTTAGTAATTCCTTTACTATGAAGGATTTGGGAGTATTAAAAAAATCCTTGGTATGATAATAACTTAAGATATGAAGGAATGAAATTTGAATTTATCCTAGGAAGAGTATATTTAAAAGGTCTTAGAGAGGTTTAGTATGCAGGATGCTAAACTTGTTGGGACTCCTTTGGTAGGACATTTCAAGTTATCAAAAGAACAATATCCCAAGATAGATGAGGAGAGAGTATATATGTCACATGTACCTTACTCATCACCAGTTAGTAGCTTGATATATGATATGGTATGCACTAGGATAGATATTTCCCATGTAATGGAAGTAGTAAGTAGGTACATGAGTGATTTAGGTAGAGAACACTAGAAGGCAATGAAATGGATCCTTCAGTATTTATGATAGACCATGGGGATAGTTTTAAGCTATGGTGGATTGGACACTACTTTGCATGGCTATGAATATTCATACATAGCTATAGATTTAGACAATAAGAGGAATATAATAGGATATGTATTTACTATAGGTGACATAAAAATGAGTTGGATATCTTGATTAAAAAAACTTGTGGCTTTGTCAACCATAGAGTCTGAGTATGTTACTACCATAAAGGCAAGTAAAGAAATGATTTGGTTATAATAGTTTCTTGAAGAGTTGGGCCATAATTAGGAGGAAGGGAACCCATATAGTGATAGTCAGAGTGTTATACATCTAGAAAAGAACTCTATTTTCCAATTTAAGATGAAGCATATATAGGTGAGGTACCATTTCATTAGGACAACTTTAGAGGAAGAGAAGTTGAAGCTAGAGAAGATTCATACAAGTCAAAATCCTACAGACATGATGACCAAGGTGGTCAGAAGAGAGAAACTAAAGCTATGTTTAGTTTTAGTTGGCTTTCACAAGTGATAGTAAAGGGTAGAGAAACTTGATTAGAGGAAATCAATCTTCAAGTGGGAGATTGTTATGTTAAGGATCCTATTTGTAAACTATAGTGTATTATGGATGAATGTCTAGGTTCTCCAAATGAATGACAACATGGGGTGAAACTTTGGGTGAATGATAACATGGAGTTATGGGTAAACACCAGCATGGAGTTATGAGTGAATGCCAATATGGAGTTGTAGGTAAATGCTAGCATGTTGTGATCGAGTGTCAAAATGTTATGGTCAAGCTTCATCATGTTTTAGTAGAGCATCAACATGTTACAATCAAGTGTTGATGAAATATGGTTAAACATCAGTGCGATGTAGGTGACCATCGATATGATGTGAGCATCAGTGTGTTATGGATAAGAATTGGTGTGTTGTGGGTGTATGCCTGTATTATGTGGGAAAGTGTCAAAACCATGATTTATTGCCATGATGTATTATTTATCGGTATATATATATATACATATATATATATATACATACATATATATATATATACATATATATATATATATATATATATATATATATATATATATATATATATATATATATATATATATATATATATATATATATATGATATACATTAGAATACATAATAATTTTTGTGGATGTGAGTTGTGAAAAGAGAGAATAGAGCATGTGAATTTAGGTACAAATTTAGGAGGGTTTTTAGAGTGAAAATTCAAACAATATTTTTGCATTGTAATTATGAGAATACTCATTTGAGAGTGGATTTTACTCTTGTGGCTTATAATAAAATATGAGCAAGTGTTTTTTGGTGGATGTAGCTCACATTGGGTGAACCATGTTAAATCTGGTCTTCTTGTTGTGCATTTTTTTTATGCATCTCTATTTGGAGATATTATTATTAGATCCTAGGGAATTGTTCTACATTCATTACTTATTTATTCCTAACAATAGATCAATTTTAGTTTGTCATATAAAAACACATAATGACACTAGCATAGTGTGCTACTATCTAAAGGACCACACTATTGTCTAGTATCCATAAAAATAGAAAAATATAGATGACCATAAAATTATAGAAAATACATTTCAAGTTTGCACATTTCCAATCATAGATTATCAATTATGCTCAATTTATTGTTAGGTTTACACATAATCATACTAGTTTGCTTAGATTTGGGGTATCATGCACAACATCATCACTCCCATTTTAGTTTCAAATATGCTTAGATAGAGATTACTATAACTCAATCTAGAATTCATATTAAAGATATTAGAATTAGGGTCATGTGCGAGACACATTATTTTCATATGCTCAATTTTCACCAATTGATCAGATGGAATGAAAACTCCATGTCATTCTCAATGTTATATACTTTAGACACTAAATTCACTAGGTTTACACCATATTGATGACTCATTCCATATGTATTAGTTGGCATTTATGAGTATTCCCTAAGCTACACTCTCGACTACCCAAGTGTCCTGTGAGCTATCTATAGTTTAGAGTTTTTGAGTGGCCCAAATCCATTTTATACAATTTAATGGCATCATACAATTTTATTCATAGATGAATCTACTACACATAGGTGGAAAATTATGGAGTCATAGCTTACTTAAGTTATTTAGCCACCTACATAAGAGGTTTGGAAAATACATTAGTCTAATCTAACTTATTCACAAATTATGATCCATCGAACTAGGGTGGGAAATGTGGAGTTAAAACTAGATTGAGTTATTGAGCTACCCACACATGGGGATTGAGAAAGCCATCAACTCAATCTAATCTATTCACTAATTTGATCACTAACTACATACACATAGAATGTCACTAGGTTTTTACATTGGTTCATGTACTTAATGAGGTGTGTGCATTTTTTTCTTCTCTCTCTTATCTCTTTACTCATTCTTTTCTTTGCTTTTGATATTCCTTAAGTAAGGATTGATTCATCCATTTTTCATTTATAGGATATATAATGGAGCATGCTTCATAAAATCAGACCCAGATTCATGGGCTTCACTTCATAATTAAGTCAAAGTATGTTTCTTTATCCTTTATCCTATTAATTTTACTTTAATACATTTCTAAAATAAAAAGGGGGGAAATTTAGTCATAGAAAATGTCACTTGAGTGTAATGAGTGTGACTTGAGACCAATGTATCCTTAGCTTAGCCTTAAACCTATCTTAGGGCCTCTTTTGATTATTATCCAACTTTTGTGTGGGTCTAACCCATCTCAAGTTTTATAAAATTAGTCCCAAACCGTATCCTAGGCATCTAAGTCTCTAGTGCACTAGATTCTGGCACTTGCACACTAGTGGGACCCTTTGGACACTAGCATACTACACTAGTGACCTAGGGATTATGATACTGTCTTTTACCTCTTTTATCTTCCAACATACATATTTCCATTTCTTAAGACACCTTAGGGTTCACCTATACCTATTCCACATCTTGAAAATAACCATATTAGTATATATACACCACTTTTATCCTTTACCCACTAGATGGAAATCAAATGCAAATACACACAAATAAGCTTAGAAACAAGTTGTACAAATTAGGGTCATTGATCCATATTGTACCTTAATTTTACATACAACCATATATAATAATTTTAAGCTCAAATTACTTGAATTTATAGTCTCAAGTCATACTCAAATAAATCAAGTTGAAACTCATACTAGCATTCATTTACACTTATATCAACACTTAGATTGTGAGAACTACATCATGCTCGGTCCCCTCTCAATGTATTTATATATAGGCAACCCTCAAAATAATGGGGTTTTGAGGTCACATCCAACCTATCCAACTAATATCACACATTTTCTACTTGTGTTCCTAAAATACCTTAAAAACATGGAAGTCTAGGGTTTCACTTCTAAATTAGTAAAAAATAGGTCACATACAATGAAATAGTGTTTATATACATAGGCATAGGCATATAAAACTTAAGTGAAGGCATATCCATAAGTTTATACTATTTTATACAAGAGGAAACTATCATACCCCTGAGGACACTAACGTGGTGTGATACTATCCAAAAGACCACACTTCTATCTAAGAAAGGTTCTAAGTTCCTATTCCACTTGATGATAGTCTGAGTAGCTTCTATACCGATTTCTAACCTTTTATTCATCTATCTTAATCAGTTTCTATCTAAATACAACTTTATGTAGTTCATTTATATTTTTAGAATAATTAATTAGGTCAATTATTGTACACTTTAGTTGTTATATTTATTCCCTAATGTTAATATTCCAGCCCTTTAACAACATATAACTTTACACACCATAAATACCTTAAAAGTTAAATCAATTAAAATAGAGCCTTTCATAATTTACTTGATCAAAAATGAATTAGTGACCCATTATCCATTTAGTGTCTAAAGGTAGATTTATTTTCTTACCAAATTTTTTAATAATGGGATCTCTCCTTCTATCTTCTAATTCTAGGACTATCTTTTTAGTGCCTTGTTGACTTTGAAGTGATTAGGTTCGATCATAGGAGGATAAATTCTTATATTAGACCTTTTCTCTAGAACTCACTACCTCTTAATTTTCATCATGTGGATGGGGAAAAACTACTAAAATAATGACAAGGCTGAACATGGGGAAAATAAGGGAAAACCCCCAAAACAAATAACATAGGTGAGCAAAAAAAACCAAAAAAAATAGAAATAAACAAACAACAAATCAAACTAACTATAATCTAATTTAATATATACATTATGAAAATTTTCCAAAGGGATACTCTAAGATTGAATCAAAATGAATAGATAAGAAATAATTATTTAAGAATTGTCCATTCATAGGTAGAAAGAGATCATTTCCTTCAATATATTTCAATCAAAATGCATTTTTTATAGAAATTTATAGATCTAGTATTGACCGATCCATCTTGGATCAAACATGGAATGCTTCCTCTTCTTCTCATGTGATTTATCCCATAATAAGACTAGGTATAATATAATAAAGGATTTAAACTTACCTCTCTTATCAAACCATATCTTAATAGTTTATTGATGCTTACTAAAGTTTTATAGAACCTCTTCTTGTGTATCCTCCAATTGGATGATGTCCAATAATCTTGAGTCTATCTTCCCAATGTCTTTAATGTATTATTTCAAGAATTTATACATAAGAAACTTGAGGGTAATTAGGAATATATGTTATAAACTATATAATAATAAGAAAGGACAACTTCTGAGAGCTTACTTATATTTGGTGTGGTTAGCCAAAGAGCATATTTCAATAGCAAATGCTAGTCCCTAGGCTTCTTTCTTGTAGATTTGTTTATTACATTGATCAGGTTCTTGTTAGTTAAATTAGATAAACCATTCCATTTTGGGTAGTATTTATATAATAAACTCAAGGTAATGCCATTATCATAATCTCATTTAGTGAGCTTGACTGACTAGAATGCAGGTCCATTGTGGTAGACCAAGGAGGTTTGTGTGCTAAATCAAGTGGTCATACTTTCTTATAAAAACTTGATCACCTCCTTAACCATGTTATTATTCATTAACACTACCTTAGTTCACATTATTCAATAATAAGTTTCTATGAGGATGAACTTTTGGCATGCTAACAAGTTTGAATAGATAACTCCTATGAAATCGAGTCCCCATTGGGCAAATGGTCTTCCTTTAATGATATGTTGTAAAGGCATTATAGTGCGGACCTCTAATTTATCAAAGGTATGTCATTGGAGATATGAACACACATTAACATTGATATCCATGATTTTTTTTGGGAAAACAATAGCATTCTCAAAGGATTTTATGTGCAATTTTACTCACAAAAGGATGGCTACCAAACAATTTCTCATGGAAACTAGTCATGACCTCCTTAGCTTCCTCTTTTGATAAGAATTTGAGATAAATGACTTCATAATTATTTTAGTACCTCACTTATTTATAATTTAATGGGTTTATTTCAGTTTGAGATCCCTTTTATACATTTGATTTAGTCTTGGAGGAGGATTTACATGAAGGATATAGTGTATATATAGATCATACTAGTCTTGATGGACTATTTCTGATTGGTCTAATTATACCATAGTGATCATTGGGTCAATTTTAGTGGTCAATTGAGTAATAAATTGGTATAGAAACATATTATAAATTTTTACCTCAATGTCATACTCATGTAGCTTGGCAAAACATAGACCTATGTGTTCACCTAACTCATTTATAAACAACATTAGCTCTATATATGGGTCTAGGATGATAACATGCCCCTTATTTCTAAGAATGTAGTGTATAAAATTATTCATATCCTTGATTTGGGTATAAACATGATTTTACATGGTATAATACTTCATATCTACATCCTTAAATTTCATACTCATGAAATAAATTATGTGTTCTTATCCATCCAGCTTCTGGGTTAACATGACAACTAGGGTGTGCTTAGAAGTAAAAGAGTAGAGGTATAAATATTTGGTGTAGTTAGGGATTATTAGAGTAATTAATTTCATTATGACACCTTTGATGTCTTATAATTCATTACTTTATTCAATATTTCATTCTAAATTCACCTCCTATTTTAGCATTGTGTTCATAAGTTTAAAATTTTTAACAAAAATGGAAATAAACTTGCACACAAAGTTAAATTTACCAAAGAAGGATTTTATTTGTTACATTATTAGGGAGAGGTAACCTAGATATAACATCAACATGTTTATGGTTAATAGATATACATTATTTTGTGATAATGTGATTAATAATATTACCTTTATTAATACTAAACACATTCTTCTTTGGGTGTAGAGAGATATCATACTTTTTGTACTTTTAAAATATCCTCTACAGGTGGTGAATATAATCAAACCTATATTTAAGAACATGATTAATTAATCAATGTAACTAAAAATGCATTTTATAATAAAGCCTTCCAAGGTGAAGTCCACAACCCTCTGAAAGGTGGATCCTACATTAATGAGGCCAAATGGCATTCATTTATAAGTAAAGGTGCCCCACTTGGTTGTGAATATAATTTTGGATCCATCTTCTGGGTTGAACAAAAATTTATTATATTCTAAAAATCCATCTAGGAAGGACATCATCTAAGATAGACTTACCATTTGGATTACCTCACCAAGGGAGGGAAAAGGGTAATTAACATTGTCAGAATCCTATTTCAGATTTTGGAAATCCACACAGAGTCTAATTTCACCATTATTCTTAAAGACTTGAAATAAATTAGCTAACCAAATCGAGTGATGGATTGGGAATATGATCCTAGTTGAAAGGATATTATGAAGTTATTTGTGAAGAAGTGGCTTTTGGATTGGGTTCACATGTATATACCTCTATCTAAAAAATTCGTGGTTTACTTGAGTGAGATAATGTATGAGATTACACTTGGGTCAAAGACCTTGAGGTCTACATCAGCCCAAGAAATGACATACTAGTACTATAGTAGGGACTTTTTAAGTTGTCCAATCTTATTAAGGGTGTAGTCCAAGCCAATATGAGCATCTTAGGGGTCATTAGATGACCCAAAATTGATATATTTAGACCTATGATCAAGGTGTAGTGGTCTCTCTAATTTGTGTGTAGACCTATCAAGGTAGAATATAATTTAAATGGATATCATTACCTTAGGGTTTAAGTTTTATTTTAGATTCATAATACCATCTAGTTCATAGTCCACATCTCCTAGATTATCCTTTTTAGATTCATCTAGGACTTGGGTTTTGAATATTCTAGAAGTATTAAGGAATTAAAAGATGTATTAGTGATATTCAAAGACCTAGAGTTTTTTTAAGTTGTTTGAGATAGATGGACATGGGATTAAATTAACAAAAAATTCATACAATCCCATGTCATACAAGGGTGTTAGATTTGTCTAAGTAGTTTCTAAAAAATCATCCACCTAGTTTTCTTCTCTAGGAATGGGGATGACATTTAAAACATCAAAAATTTATATTAGATCCCATGCCCTATGTTTTTACTTCTTCAAATAGGACAAATTATATTAAAAAATTCTCTTGAATTGGTTTATTATAAGATCAAAGTACCCAAAAACTTTTATTTATTTGAACCTTTGTTTCAACATGAATTTTGGTCTTAAGAAGAAGGCTTCATATTATGATAGGTTGTTAGGGTAATGTAAATACAATTTATAATAAATAAAATGTCACCTCCTTAATGGTTCAATCAAAAGAATTCATGCCCATAACCTTAATTTGAATGGACCCATTGAAGTAAAGGACCATAGACCTAGTAATTCAAGGTCTCTATTAGCTTGGTTTTCAACACATTTTATGGATAGAGTATAGATGCCTATGTCAAAGGATACTAGGTTTACCTTTTTGATGACCACATTATATTATGTGATCATACATTTCATCCTAGGCTCTTTATGAACAAGGATTTGGTTGGACACACCTCTATAACAAAACCACATATGTGAAAAGTCTATAACAATGTATCCATTTAGGGTTTTGGACTAGTCTCTACTCAGTAACATCTCATCATCTTCTAAGATGTCCACTACTTGAATGTCAATAAATTGTTGGACCTTGGGTTTATATTCTAGTTGGATATGTACATTTAAGAGCTTGCCTACCACCTTAACCTCAAATTTATATAACTAAACCACTATCTTATTTGAATTAATAGTGTTAAACCCATTTTTTGATAAATTATAGTGGGTATGACATTAACCAAGTCTCTTGAGTCTACTAAATAGTTATGAAGGTTCTTCCAAAATAGCATAATAGTAAGGAGGAAATATGGAACCTCAAACTTATTATTTTAATCAACACATTGGTATCTATGGGCTTAGACTTGGGATGGATTGGTTTGTCCATAGGGTAATTTATGAGGATATCTATTTGCACATTGATTTGGGAAAACTGATGAAAAGTGATGTTTTCATTGATCTTATTCATGTCCTTCACTATGTTATAATAGTCTTTATAGTGGTAGGCTAGATCTCTTCATGTGTCTTGGGATTATTAGCCTTTGGAGGTGGGGGTAATTTGAAGATAAATTAGAAGGGATAAGAGGATACTAATGAATTTAGTTCCAAATTTAGTATTTTCTCCATTGGAACTAATATAAATCCTAAACCTCATTGGTGGCCTTGTCTAGCTCATTATCCTCTTGGCTAGGGAAATCTAAAGTTCTAATACCATAGTAGTGCTTTGGGGCCTTGAGGAGCCTAGAGAATTAGTTTGAATAGTAGAATTAGGGTGGTTTGGGACCATCTCATACTCCTCCATTTTAATTTTAAATATATCAAAGTAACTATAGAATTTGATGTAATCTAACTCCCCATGTTGGGATGTGTTATGCACATGACACTAATTTGGTAAGGACAACTTGTAAATGTTTATCTCAAGAAATTTATTATACAATGTCTCTAGTTGGTTTTTAAATGGTTATGGGGATGATTATATATATATATATATATATATATATATATATATATATATATATATATATATATATATAAGATGAATTTACTAGTTGAAATCACACCACCATTATTCCCAATGTGTCTTTGGAGGCTCAATAAGTCATTGTTGAGTTTTTGTACAATGCATTGTATAACATTAAACTTGTTCTTAGTGTATCCCTAGGGAATAATTTGGATATTTTTCATGACATACACCAATATTTAACTGTGGTCTTGAGACATTAATTCATTACTAACTAGGCTAAGGAAGCCCAAGTGTTGGTTAGGAGTAGTGTGCCTCAAAGGAAGTTAATTTATCACTAGTATGGGATACAATATGGGTATATTATAACTAGTGAAAAAATAGGTTATTTAAGTTAATAAGTGTGACAACACATTTGGGATGGATGGTTCTAATATATATTTAGGATTGATCTACCTATATACTTTAATGGCCTCAACATAAACTATAGGTGAGTCTACCACTAAAGGATCTCTATGCAAGACATAGTAGTCTAAAGGTATTACACTTTTTTGTATATTTCAAGGACTAATTAGGATTTTGGTTTGTACAACATAGTGATACAACTATACATATTTTGAAACTTAACATTAAAATTCTTTATGGACTCATTTGGTTCTTTCTTGATGCGTGCAAATTATTGGTACACTACACTTGGGTCAATTATTTGCCCAAGCTAGGTGAGGAATGTATTGTTGAATCGATCCTATCTTGTAATGGAAATATAAATAAAATTTAAGAACAAATAATGCACCACATACATCAAATTGAATGGGAAAATTTTGTAGGTAATGTCCTCATGTTTGACATTCAAAAGCTTGAGATTAATTTTGAATGAGGTTACATGTTCTTATAGTATGCTCCACACCTGATGTTAATATTATAAGACACCTCTCTATGTTCTTAAGTAGGTCATGGAAAACTCTAGCAATGTCAATAGTAGTACTAACTAATCATACCATAGGTGCAATCATATGTGGAGGTTGGTTAGGGGTTGACTAACAAGATGAGTTAGTAGGTGTAAACGAAGATCTCAATCTTCCTCTAGTATTTATGGTTCTCCTATAGAATTGTAAATTGGATATTATAAGTTATTCAAGGCCTGATCAGGATCTAGTGATCCACATAATAGGATCTAAGTTATCTATCAACTTAAATATTGTCAATCAATAAGAATGGGGGTGCTGTCCTTCTAGTGCAAGATATTATCACTACCAAAATTTGATATAGGAAATATCTATGAGGTTAGGTTCCAAAAAGAGACTTAAGTGATAATAAGTAACTTTCCTCCTCTTATTTTATGATTTCTAATGAGACAATATAGGGCATGAGTTATAAGTATTGGGATCCATTAAATAGTCTACTTGGAAGAGATATTCAAGAGATGTAATACTATTACCAGAGGTTCAATACCAATTTTATAATTGACATAACAATTATAAACTTATAGATAAACCAATCTCAATAGATTGGGATTTTAGACTCTACTTCATTTCATAATTCATAAAAAAGGGGTAAATATTACTTGCCAACACAAAAAACATAAAAGAGTGATAGGGTAAGGTAGAAAAGGGAAATTTCTACATGAATGAAAACACTAATATTTCAAGTACCAAGAAATTTTTTATCTACAATTATACTTATGTATTTTAAGTTTCATAATGGTTCAGGCTCTAGTCACATAGGGAAAGAGTCTACGAGAATGAGTACATGTTTGATTCAATGATGCATTTTGTGAATAACTATGAATATTCCTATAGTTAATCACACATAGACTTTAATAGATATAAAATAAAGTGAATAGAATAAAATTAATTAATTATAGTAACTAAATCTCATCCTAATTAGCACATAAACCCTAAAAACAAGAAAAAATAATAGTCTTCTAACATTAGTATTAATAAATTTAAAGGATAAATAAAGTGGAAGACTTAATGAATTTAGATGCAATAAATAGAAGAAAAAAATTCACATTAATATGAGTGTTTTCTATAATAGAGTTGATCCTTTTAAAATATTACATAGAAATATATATAGAAGGGAGTGGTGATTGTCTCCCAGTATCATGGGTTCCCACTCTGAGCCATCATGACCTAAAATGGTTATAATAAAATTATACCAAAATATATCATATTCCAATATACGTGGAACATAGTTTAGAAAATACACTAAGAGAGAATAAAGAGGAGGTTAGGGTTGAGTCACTTCACAACTACTTAGGATGTGAATCCTCATCTACTAGTGTGGCTTCCACTAATTTAAAATCATGATCTAGTTTTTCTAGGTTCATAAGAGGCTCCCAAAATATTAACTTAGCTTGGGATAATAACAAATTATGGACTTAAAATGGGGCTTCAAGGGAGACCTTCACCTCAGACACCTAGCTAATGTTAGCTATTAATTGGGTTACTAGATCCAAAATCACTTTAGCCCTAGCTAGGTTGGATTTTTACACCTTTCTCCACATGACCTAGTCAGACTGGGTTAGGTGGACTTTAAATTCCTCCTTGTCCAAAAGGTTACCATCTAGGTGGAACATAAACATGATGTTTAACTCCTTGAAATAGGTTATAATTCACTCCTTACTCCTCTCTAAAGGATCGATATTTATTTACATTATGTCAAACCACTCCCTAATTGAAGTACTTATACCCACACCATAATTTTGGTAAAGTTTCAAATCCACCATAGGCATGAACTTAAGTTCCAATAACATGCCTTTATGAAGAACATAAAAAGACTTTCATAATTACTATCCATGTAGGTACACTCTCAAATTATGCTTGAGTTCATAAGAGTTGTTCATTGCTCATGGCCAAGGCTTTGGTCACCTCTCTGAAAGCTATAAATAGTTTTGAAATGACCTCCTAAAATTTATTAATTATATCTACTAGGAAAGTTCTTTTCACTTAGGACCCAAATGATCTAAATTTATCTTACATGTCTTCCATGAGCTTATAAATAACCTCATTAGTAGCTCAGAGCATGCACATAAGGTCTTTGACCACTTTCTTCTCCCTGCTAGATGTCCTCACTTTGGTGAGGGAGAAGAGGTCATGCTCAATATTCCACAACACTAAGTATCCTTCTTGAGTAAGATTTTATGTAAGAACTCTCTTCATGTTCCCAATTTATCTATCAAATTCCCATTAGACCTCTGAGTCACTGTATACATGCAAATTAAAACATACTAATCTATGCACTCAACTCTTTGAGGCTTAGAAAAGGTATCTTATGTAATGTATGGGATAGGGGTTTGGTTAATTGTTTGGTGGAATGGGATTTGTTATAGGTGGTAAAAATGGGTTCTCTTTATTTAACAAAAAACTCTCAATAATATGTCAATGCTTGTTAAGAGCATCAAGATGTGTAGAAACAAAGCTCCAAGGTCCTTCATTCTCTGATATCAAAAAAATGTGGAGTTCTTGGTCAATACTAGGTTTAGGGAAAGGAGGGAGATCAGGTTGGATGACTCATGGGAAAATTACACTCTATTGGTTTGACTCTACCTGGTCAATGTCATACATTGAATGTGAATGATATAAGATGAGGTGAAACACACGGATAAAAAAGAGTGTGGATGAGAGATTAGGCATGGATAACATTGTGTTTATGTATCCTCTTTTGAGGGAAGAAAATTATAGGTGGGTTAGGGACACATTATTATTCTTCTAGTGAAGCTAAAGAATCTACAATGAGGTGGGGAATGGGAGTGGATCGAAAGACCTCATGCCTCAACTCAACTAATGTTAGATTGTGTGATGATAGTGGGACTAGGTATTCTAAATATAAGGAATAAACCATGTTGGATAAGACTTGGTGTCTTGATAAGGTTCATCTAAATAATACTAATCAAAATTTAGGGAAAAACATATGAGCTTGTTCAGACAATGGCTTATAAAGTGTGCTTATTGGAATGTTAAAGCAAGGATTGATGTATGGTCATTATGCAGATGGATAAGGCTTATGTGGTATATGGTTACTTGTATGGATTGGTAAATTTTTTTATATGCATTGTGAATTTTAATAAGGCTTTTGACACTATTTTTTCACTTTTCTTGGTTTTGTAAAAGTAAATTCTTGTTTGCTAAAAATAAAGTACTAAAAGTAAAATAATAGAAAATCTAAAATTAAACTAAAATAAAAATAGTTTTTTATAATTTTAAAATGTTTGTAATAAATTAAAATATATAGATAAGTAACCCATGCTATAAATAAACTAAACTAAACTAACTAAACACTTTCTATGGATTTTATTGTTTACAAACAAACTAAACTAGATTTTTAACCTTTATAATTTGCTATAATCAAAACCCTTTTATTTTTAATGATTTGTTAAGATGAAAACAAGAGATGAAAGTTCTAATTTGTTCTATTTTTAAATATGAAAATGAGAGTTATTTTAACCCTTCAAAATAAATAATATCAAAAATATAGTATTGTTATGTATACACCCACAATTGTCTATGTTTTTGTGTTTGCCTAGATGATTGCTTGGAGTGTAAGAGACTTATTTAGAACTTGAAAAATAAAATTTATCTTGGAAAAGAGTAACTTGAATATTTGAAAATATATTTCCATAAATGATTGATGATGTATTAATAATTGAAAAAAAACTAATCTACTAAGATGAAAGCATAAATCAAAACTGGTTATTTTTTTGTAACAAAGACAAATTAAAAGGGTTAGATCTCTTTCAATATATATATATATATATATATATATATATATATATATATATATATATATATATATATATATATATATATATATATATATATATATATATATTTGAATATGGAAAAATAATCTAACAGAACAAAAATATATAATAAATCTAATAAAATAAAGGAAAAAAATATCAGAAATCAAGAAAACTCCAACTTGATTCTAGCATAAATTAACTAAAGTTCATGTAATGTGTTTATAGAATAATCCTTAGTATGCTAGCTCCATATGATCATATATAAATTTTAGAAACTCTCTAGCTAGAGGATGCATAAACTATATGACAAGATAAGAAAAAGGGGAGACAATCCAAAAATGAGAGCAGTTAAACTGAGGTTGGCTAATGTGTTGGCTTTGTGAAGTATGAGTTACTTTCACCAAGAACACTTCTTCACTAACAACTATGTATTTGAATTGAAAATAATAGAGGATAAATATTCTAAAAATTGTATCAAGGTTGTGGCTACAAAATATTATTAATAAAAACTTCTAATGTCAATTTTTGGATCTGAAATCCAACCAAAATTGGCCTTTTTATGAAAATTTATGATCTTGCATGGAGTTCAACTAATTTTGACAATGAGTTCAACTTGAGAGGAACTGAAGAGGATTAAAAATAGAAGAGGGATTTAGTTGGTACTAATTGAAGGAAAACACAAGGTGATAAAAATAAGAAACATGATGCCAACTTATGCAAAACATGTGAAAATTGGAGTCATAGAGCTAATTTTAGAAGGCATTTCAACTATGATAAAATTATCACTTTATGCTAGGGTGGTTACAAACCACCAATTAATTTGAAAAAACTACCAAATATTTAATTAAAAACTACCCCTTTACATAAAAAACCTCTTAATTTACATAAATACTACAATATTTGTGTAAACTAAGGGGTAGTTGCATAACATGGAAGGGCAGTTATGTTACCTAGGGTGACAGTTCTATCATCCATGGTTAGTTTAAAAAAAAATGAAAATGGCTACTAAATTCAAAATCAAAGGGACCAAATGGGATCAAGGGAGGAATATGAAGGTATAGGGGAGGAATATATCTAGATATTTCCCTGTGAAAAATTAATTAAGAGGTCACTACATCATCATCAAATTTGTATTAGAAGTGTCACACCTTGTATTTTTTGGGTGCATATGTATTTCCCCCTTAGGAGAGTGCCTTGTCTTGAGTTGGAAAGATGGAAATAATTACATTACTTACCCAAATAGAGGAACAATGTCTTTTGGGACTCCATGCAACCTATAAAAAGAAGATGAGACTCACATGCAATTTTAAAGAAAAGTGAAAAATAGACTATGTAATCAAACATGGAAGGGATACATACCGTACATGAAGGTTAGATCATACTACCTAGTTCATCTCCTTAGGGGAATAAATTTGGTGTCAATCCATGTACCTAAAAAATTATAAAACTTGCTACAAGAGAATAACATAACTTGTTAAACTATTAGTGTTAAAATACTAGTTGTGAGTGTTGACACTTTTAACCTCATAGGTCAAATTATCACCCCTACCACTTGAAAATTTTCTTGTCATATTATTTTTCCTATTGATTGGTATGTTTTCCTTGTTATGTATCTAAAATTGTCATCCAAAACCTTGATTAGCAGAGTTTCAGGTAGATTTGATGAAGTTAAGATTTTGATCATCATGGCCATGTGCCTATCTAGCCATCTTTAGACCAATTTCAAGTTGTTTCAAGGGATGAAAAGAGTCCAGAACATCCTAAGAGGCATTATAGATTATGT
The DNA here is from genome assembly GCA_037957365.1 of Torreya grandis. Taxonomy (NCBI): domain Eukaryota; kingdom Viridiplantae; phylum Streptophyta; class Pinopsida; order Cupressales; family Taxaceae; genus Torreya; species Torreya grandis. Next base: position 1,179,158 of record JARHVA010003797.1, read on the forward strand.
CAAAGTCATCTCATATTGGATAATTGATGAAACTAATTGATGACATGTTTGACTAACTTCATGACCCAATTACTTATTTTTTGGGTCAATTTATGGCTTCTAGAGTAGGTTTTGTATGTTAGTGATAGTATAATATTAGAAGGACTATTTTAAGATAGAATTAAACCCTTGTAGGAGAGATTTTTAGGCTCTCTCACTCCCAGCTATAATATTGGAATAACCTTAGGCTATGGGTATCCTGTAGTGAGGTTGAACCTTAAGGATTTTTAATGAGGCTAGCTCCTTAGATGCTTCAATTTGGCTTATTTCCCACACTAAAATATACTATTGACTAAGGAAAAGGGAGAGAAAGATAACATTAAAGGGGAACCTAAGCTAAGGATGGTGATGTAATGAATATAGAATGATTCACTTCAACATGAGAGCCTTAATGACTAATAATGAATTAAAACAAGACACAAACTAATTTGATCCTATCTCAAGGCCACAAGCATAAGTATTTTGTGTGGAGGTAGAACATAATCCATAAAATTTAAAGGACATAAGGAAATAGGTCTGTATGAGACACTACAAGATCATGACACTTCAAGAAGACATCAATGTTTGACACTTCACACAACCTACAAGGAAATAAAAGAATTAAAGCAAGATACATGGAGAATTTATAGATGATGAAAAGGGACATACATCTACAAATTAAAACTCCAATAATGTACACTTAGCTTCAAACTAGAATTAGAAAATTCATCTTATTTATTCAAGAGAGTGTTATAAGGTGGTTTTGATAGAGTAACTCTATCACCAATCAAGGGATCCTTTTTTTGGCTCAAAAGCCTCTATATATAGTAAAAAGGGATGAGAGAAGAGGGGGATTGCATGAGAGGATAGAGAGGGGGTCATAATGACCAAGATATTTTTATGTCTTCCTCAAATCCCTAAATACATTAACTCTCCTTTATCACTAGGATAAGGCCCCCATACTTATGCACTTGGTAGTGTCATGATCAAACCTATTTTGGGTAGATGCTTATCAAGGGTATGTCTTGGGATGCTCTTCATTGAATGTAGACATCAAATTTGACTTTAAAACTAGACCCAAGCTCATTATATAGGAAAACCAATCTAAAATATTAGTTTTCCTAGATTTTGGATGTTAGGGACTCAATTGAAAGCATGTTTTCACTTATTCATTTAAGTCATTGACCCTCTTTGTAAAAATAGGTGTGAATAATCCACTTTTGTCTTTGAGAAGTCTTAATGATGAAGTCTGACCTTTGTCTACATACTAGTTTCACCTTTGAGTTAGTCTTTCTTATGTTATGCTTGCCCTCACTTTTCCCTTGTAATTGGATCTGATGCTTTACTTTACATCATTGATATACCTAGTCCCACTACCCTTTAAGATTTTAAATTCCAACAACTATTTTATGATACCCATCTTTGACATCTACACAAATGTCTCAGGCCTTTCAAATCCAAATGGCTACTTGTAGGGGTTCAAATTTTGACATTTGCAAGCCTGTCATGGGATGTTTGAATCCCAATGACTATTTTATGAGCTTGAACTTTGACACTAGAATGAATGTAATTAATCCTTTAAGGTCATTTCCTTCAGACACTTTCCTCAAAATAATTAGGTATTCAAACTTTTTTGCTTCAACCTAATTCTTTTAGAGAATTTTATTGAAGCAATTAGATTTTTGGACTTTTTTGTAGTGGAATTTTTTTTGAAATAAATAAGTTTATGGGATATTTGCCTTCTTGAATAATTTTTTGGAATTTTTCTAAGTGTCCTTTTTTTAAGGGAAAGTACCCTTTGGAATTTTTTAAAATAACCTTTTTTGAATGGAAACTACCCTTTGAAACTTTGAAAATGAACCCTTTGCCTTTTGAAAAATAAACCTTTGGGATTTTTGAATTGGACCCTTTGAATTTAAAAAGTATCTTTTTTGAATGTAAAGGACCCTTTGGGTTCTCAAAAATCCCCCTTTTGTCAAGAAAATTTCCCTTCAGCTTTCTTGAAAATGCCTTTTCTAAAAGGAAAGTACCCTTTGATTTTTTTGTTTGGTCCATTTTGCTAAGAATAACATTTCATAAATTTTGTAAATGCCTTTAGATTTTGTAAGATGCCCTTTAGCTTTGGAAAAGGTCTTTTGATTTAGGAAAAAAGTTTTGAAAGAAGTCTACCTTTAGAAAAATTATCTTAGATAATTTTCCTAAAGGAAATGTGTCCTTTATAAAATTCCTTTAGCCTTTTGACATAGCCCTCATTTTCCCTTTGGAAATTCCTTTTGGATTTTGAAGATATCCTTTGAGAACTTTGAAAATGGCCCATTTCTATAGAATTTCCCCTTAAGGGAAATTATTTCAGACAAAATGTTTGAAAAAATTCTTGACACTTAGTCAAATGAAGTAACTTGCCCTTCAAAACTTTTCTTTTGAAAAAAAAGTCTAAATAAATTTCAACACTTAGCCCAAACAAAAATCCAAAAGAAAATACTTAGAGAAAAAGAGTCTCAAAAGAAATTAACCACTTAGTTTTTTCTTCATTGGGTTTTCTACTCCTTTCTTAATTCAAGTTTCTTTGGTGAAGTAACTGATATATCAAACCCAAAGTCTTGTTTCAATGCAATGGCTTCTGCTTGATCATGTCCATCTCTTTAAATTGGTCATATATTTAGTATATGGGCCAAAAATTGGCCAACATTTCTAACAACTCATAGGGAAGCATGCCTGCTATGCTTGAGAAACTAATTCATTTGCCTCATCTGATCCATTGGGAACAAATTCACTACTTTCTTTGACAAGGATGACCCTATCTAGAAACTCCCCTTGAAGAAATAAAGACAACAAGAACAAAATAAACACTATGCCCAGGGCAGTTAGGGAAGGGAAACACATAACCAAAAAGGATGTTCACAAGGCTCTTAGAAGAAAACATGAAAAAACTATACAAAAAGGATAATATATACAATAGATGCAAACTCTTCTAATAACAGGGCTTTAGATGAATCCCATTGATTAGGATGGGTAGTACCTCTCTATCTAGTTGGGCTAGTTGAAAAGAATTATGTTGCATACATCCATGGATAAAATATGGACCATTCCACAAGCTATCAAATTTGGTATGGTTACCTAGCTTGGCCTTCTTTAAATCTCACTTGAGGATTATATCTCCTTCCTTGAAGTCCCTTGATATGGCTCTATTGTCAAAGGATTTCTTGACTTGAGCTTGATGCGACTCTAGTGTTTTCATTATAAGGTCTCTCATTTATTTAAGCTCCATGAGTTCTTCTAGTCTCACATGCATGGGCTCCTCTTTCACAACTCCATCTGATGGGCTAGTTATAATGTATGTAGCTCAAGAGAAATGGGCAACTTGGCCTCCCTTCCATATACTAAGACATATGGAGAATTGCCAATGGCAGCTTTAGGAGTCACCATGTCAGCCCACAAGGCTATCTTTAGTTTAGTGTGCCATGTCCTCTGATTCTCCTCCATAGTTTTCTTGATGATTCTTATCAAATTTTGATTTATGGACTCAACTAGTCTATTTACTTAAGGATAATAGTTGGAAGAGGTGATGAGGTAGATGCCCATATTGGGAGCCCATTCAATCATTTTTAGATTAAAGAATGATAATGCATTATTAGAAATGATAGTGGATGGAACACCAAACATGGTCACAATGTTGTCATAAAAGTCTATGACTGCACCTTCATTAACTTCTTTCAATGCAATGGCTTCCACCCACTTGGTGTAGTAGTCAATTGTAGTAAGAACCCATATATACCCTACACTTAATGGAGGGTTGATCATTCCTATGAAATCTAGTCCCCATTATATGAAGGGTTTCTCTACCTAAATTGGGTTGAGAGGAAGGACTACCAATATTTACTTACCCACAAAGAAATCACACTTTTGACACTCTCTTACCCATGCATATGCATCCTTGAAGATGTTGGGCCAATAATAACTAGCTCTCATCACTTTTGTCACTATAGTCCTTAGAGCAAAATGGCCTCCTATAGGCCCATCATGGAATTACTCCAAGAGCCTTGTCACTTGGTCATCATCTATGCACCTTAGGATCACTCCATTTAGGTCCTTTTTGAATAAAACCCCATCAACTAATGCATAAGGTATGGACTAAAGTCTAAAATACCTTCTCTTTACCCTATCTATACCTTGTGGGTACTCACCTGTTATCAAGAAACATGTCATATCCTAGAGCAAACTAGTATGAGGTGGAGGTGCATCTATCTATGAGTTATATTGTATTTCCAAGATAACCTATTTGTCTTCATTAATGCCATCAACCATATGCTCATACAAGCCTTTGCCTCTCACTAGCTTAGTGACTTTGATATCCACATTATACTCTATGACCTTGGTAATCCAACCAACTCTCTTTTCATTCAAGTCTTGGTTAAGAAGGAAGTCTCTCACTCTAGTATGACACACCATAAAATAGATTTTGATGTTGGAGAGCATCATCCTAAACTTTTTAAGGCTTCTTACCACTACAAGGACTTCTTTTTATACAAAAGTATAACTCACCTCATACCCCTCAAGCCCCTAACTAAAAAATGATATTGGATTCTCAAGTCCTTTACCATTATTTTGTATTAGCATAACTAATATATTTTCAATATTGACAAAGGTATACAATATGAAATCTCTTGAGAAATCAGGATTTATGAGTATGGGTGCTTGGGCAATGGCTTGCTTAATAGCCTCAAATGCTAATTTACCTTCATTTTATCAAGTGAACACTTGGTTATTCTTTAGCATGGTAGTGATGGGTTTGAACAAGTTTACAAAACTAGGTATAAACCTTCTCACAAATTTTATTTTCCCAAGGAAACTCTGGAGTCCCTTCTTATGCTTGGGTAAGGATAAGGCCAAGATGGCACTTATTCTATCAAGATCAATATCTAATACTTATTTTGAGATAATATGTCCCAAAATTTTTCCCCCATGGATATAAAACACACATTTTTGGGGATTTAAAGAGATCCCATATTCCTTACATCTTTCAAAAATCAATATCAGGTGATCTAAATGATCACTGGCCTTCTTGGAGAAAACTATTATGTCATCCAAGTAGATAAGCACCATCTAATTTATTAATCCTTTGAAGGCCATGTCCTTTGATTTTTGAAAAGTGGGCCCAACATTTGATAGGCCAAAATTCATCTTATGATAATCATATGTGACCCATTTTATGGTGAAGGTAGTCTTGTATTGATATTCTTCTCTTACCACCACTTGGTTGTATCTTGAGTACCCATCCAAAAGAGAGAATCATTTTAAACTAGAAAACATTTGAAGGAGTTGTTCCATGGATGGTAAGAGGTAGTTATATTTCAAAGATACCCTATTCAAGTCTCTAAAGTCAACACACAATCAAATCTCACCATTCTTCTTCCTCATAGGTACCAGGTTGGCTATCCATGAGGAGTGTTTGATGGGAAAAATGATATTAGATTCATTAAATTTTGTCAATTCTTTCCTCATTATCTCTTCAATTTTTGATTGATAGGCCTTTGCTTCTACCTCACAAGCTTAGCATTAGCCTCTAGTTCTATAGTATGTTAGGATAGCTTAAGATCAAAGCCTCTTAGATCACTATATTCCCAAGCCAATATGTCTAAATATTCATTACAAAGTTCAATAAAAGCATGCATTTTTGCCTCATTAATTACCTTCCCAAGCTTGAGGACCTTCTCCTTGAAAATAAGGACTCTTTCATAGTTTTCCTCATCTATTGACATCACTTCCTTATCTTTCCTCATATGGTCTCCCTCAAGGAAAAGACCTTCAAGGGTGACCAACCCTTTAGGAAGTTTTTTAGACCTCAATTAAACAATTTGATTCTCATACTAATGTTGAAATTTACCTTGGTTCATTGATGAAAACTTTGCTTCTTTCTACAAGAAATAAGTTAACTACTTGTCACTATCGAAGACTTGCTAATGAGGCTCATTATCTAGAACTTATGGTCTCACTACTAATTTAATATGTGGCTGTACTTTGGGATTCTTCAACTCATTTGGGATATCAAACTAATCCCCCACAACTACCAACCTATCAACATATTGATTTTGATTCCTTGGCACTACTTTAATGTTGAAGGCCTTCAAGTCTTCAAGCATATCCCACACTCTATGTTTGTAAAATTTAATCAAAGGATTCTTTGTGGTGTTTTAACCTCTAACTTGATGCACTATCATCTCACTATCCCCATATACTTGTTAATGCTTGATTCCCCTCTTACTAGCCCACTGAAGGCCATGGATAAGACCCTCATACTTAGTTTCATTGTAAGAAAAACTGAATTAGAACCTATAAGAATAAAAATACTTATCATCTGAAGGGGAAACTAGTATTGCCCCTGTGCCCACTCCATTTTTTCTCCTTAAATCATCAAAGAATAACCTCCACATACCATTGATGTCTTCTTTAGGTATAATGAGGGAAGGCATGAGCTGATTTTATTCATGTAGAAAATATACACCCATGTCTCTTTCTTTAATACCTTCTAAAGGGTTAAGAAATTGATAAATCCCCCATAGCTCATTTAAGAATAAGTCTAGAATATCTTTAGGATAAGTATTCAGTTCTTGACCAATTGTAAATTCATCCTCATCAAAGATAGTACAACTAAGGTTTATGATATTTGGTTGATGGGGCTCAATGTGAAATTATGCCATGGGATCAACCTTGATTGATACCTTAGTCCCATACCTTGTTCTAAAAGCCATGCAGGACTAATTTGTTACTAGATAACCCCCAATTTTGGCTATGAATTCTCTAGAAAGGCATAACACAAAGTGAATAGTTAGATTAAGGATCAACACATCCTAAACCACCAAAAAACTAGGATAAGCATGCAGGGTCAAGCTCAAATCGTTGATGATACCATATGGCTTTGTGGAAGAACCATTAAGCTACAAAATTCCCTTAATATATAGCTCATATTTGAGGTTCAACTGATCAATTATAAAATTTGGAATTATTGAAGTGCTAGCTCCACTATCTACCAAGTAATTATGCACTAAGGAATCACTAATGATTAATGTAATGTAGAATGGAGGAGGTTTGACCAAATTACTTGGTACTTCTCACATAGGACATTGGGTTTCACTGGTGAGGACCTCAGTTTCTTTACTTGGTTGTTTGCCTATAGTTGTTGTAACACCTATCTTGGACAAACCTTCCTGATGGATATCCACTTAAATAGGAATGGAAAACATGTCCCACATTGATACACTCACACTATATTTATTCATTTTCTCAATAATGTTGATTGGTGGACCACCAACCTTTACCTATGCTTTGGTGGCCACTATTATGGTTTGTTGAATTTACAAGTTTTGTGGATCAAAATGGGTCCCTTGATTCTAATTGTTAGGAGGTTCCAGAACCTTTGGAGTGACAATATGATCATTAGGCTTCACAAATGCAGTAGTAATGACATGAGGTTCTTTGAATGTTCCCTAGTTTTCACTCACATTGCTTCTTTTAAATCTTGTATTAGATACCATTGAAATATATGCTTGGCTAGAACTAGCCTACTAATTAAGTGCATAATAATCTTCATGCTCATAATTAACCATTGTAACACCCAAATAGTTTAGTTCTTCATTAGGCCCCTAACCTTGTTGAATCTCTTTCAATTTTTTCATCATAGGTATTTCTATGTTTTGAGCCATAAGAGCTTGATTGTATCCATAACTAGCACCTTGTTGCCATTGATCATTGAAAGCCTGATTGAACTCAATGTTAAGGATAATGGACTGATCAAAAGATTGATTCCAAGGTATTATACCCTCAATTTTTTGAGAATTTTTTTTTTGATTAGGGACCAAAGTATTAGAGGTGCTTGTAGCATTTGGATTATAGTTATTTTGTCTAGCATAGTTAGGTTGCCCCTGTCCTTAACCTTGTCCTTGGAAATTTCCTTTGTAGGGTAGCCTATTTGATTGATAAGATTATTGTTGAGGTTGATATGGATATTGATAAGGTTTATTAAACTAATATTGATACTTCTTCACATTCATAAATTCATTTCTAAAGGATTGAAACATGCTCTTAAGCTCTTGGAAGTTTTTGTGTTCCTAGGAGTCACTAGATCCACTAGTGGAGGCTTTTTCTTGCTTAGGAGAAGGTATAACACAATTTTTGGAGTTGGAAGAAAAACATAAAGTGGGGTAATAACCATATGGGGCGGTCTAATTTCATGGAAAAGAGGCATTGGGGGTCTAGGAGTAAGCTTTCCAGCTTGTACTAGACCATTCTCTGCTTTGACTACCACATCATAGGCATTTATTAGTGTATTTCCTCCCATAGACTAAGTCATTACTATAATATCACTGTTAAGAGATTTTAGATAGTAAAGGAAAGAATAGTTAGGAGTAGGCCTAATAGAGACTAGAATTCTATCTCATGTATTTTGAAACCTAGTATTGAAATCTTGTATAATCTCATGAGGAACCCTCTTGATTTCATTAGTTATTTAGCAAGTGACAAGTGGTCACTCTTGTCTTCAAATATCTTATAGAATACATCACCTAACTAATCCGATGATGTGATGGAGTTAGTAATAAGGTTTTTATAATAGTCTAGGGATTTACCCTTAAAAGACATGGCCAATACCCTAATAGCTACATTTTCCTCACTGATTATGAATATTTCAAAAGTTGGCTACATGTTTGAGGTGCTTATAAGGGGTTGAAGATTGGTCTCCCATGAAATAAGGAACAATTTTAAGGGATGCCACTAGAATAAGATCATACTATTGGAGGTCAAAAGGACTCTGACCATTGAAAGCCACAAAAGGGAAAGCTCTAGGGGCTACCATGGTAGTGAAAGGACCTAACAAAGATCTTCTTGTAGAGGTAGATTTTGAAAATGGTCTAGGAGGAAAGCTTCCCACATATGGGTGAGTGTTAAAAAATCATAACCTTCTTGTTAATTTTAAAGGTGATTCAACAAATTCAAAAGGAATACCTCTAGAAGTTGATCTTGTAGTCACCTTTGGCATGAAAGATAGTTATTATCCTGCTACCAGATTGTTGAGTGTTCTTCAGAGTCACCAGATACTAAAATATGAAAGCTATAACCACTACAAATTGATCAAACCAACATCAATCTTGACCAATATTATTTGAAAGTGGTCCTATTGAGTGTGCTAAAAACTATTGTAGGCTATAATTACACCCTTTTAAGAGAGTTTTTTAGGCTCTCTCACTCCTAGCTACAATATTGGAACAACCTTATGATGTGGGTATCCTATATTAAGGTTGAACCTCTACACTTTTTAATGAGGCTAGCTCCTTAGATGCTTCACTTTGGCTTGTTTCCCACTTTAAAATATACTACTAACTAATTAAAAGGGAGAGAAAGATAACATGAAAGGGGAACCTAAGCTAAGGATGGTGATGCACCGAATATAGAATAATCTACTTCAACCTAGGAGCCTTAATGACTACTAATGAATTCAAACAAGACATAGACTAATCTAATCCTATCTCAAGGCCATAATCATAAGTATTTTGTGTGGAGGTTGAAGGGAAACCCTAAAATTTGAAGGACATAGGGAAATATGTATATATGAGACACTACAAGCTCATGACACTTCAAGAAGGCACTGAAGTCTGTCACTTCACACAACCTACAAGAAACCAAAAGAATTAAATCAAGATACATGGAGAATTTATAGATGATGAAAAGGGACATAGAACTACAAATTAAAACTCCAATAATGTATTCTTGGCTTCAAACTAGAATAAAAAAATTCATCTTATTTATTTAGGAGAGTGTTACAAGGAAATTTTGATAGAGTAACTCTATCACTAGTCGAGGGATCCATTTCTTGGCTCAAAAGCCTCTATATATAGTAGAAATGGATGAGATAAGAGGGGGATTACATGAGAGGATGGAGAGGGGGTCCTAATTATTGAGATATTTTTGTAGTTTGCGCAAACCCTTAAATACATTAACTCTCTTTTATCACCAGGATAAGGTCCTCATACTTATGCACTTGGTAGCATCATGATCAAACCTATTTTGGGTGGTTGTTTGTCAAGGGTATGGATCAAGATGCTCTTAATTTAATTTAGACATCAAATCTGACTTTAAAACTAGACCCAAGCTCATTTTAGAGGAAAACCAATCCAAAATATTGGTTTTCCTAGATTTTGGATGTTAAGGACTCGATTAGAAGCATGGTTTCACTTCTTCATTTAATTCATTGACCCACTTTGTAAAAATATGTGTGAATAACCCACTTTTGTATTTGATGGGTCTTAATGAAAAAGTTTAACCTTTATCTACATACTAGTTCCACCTTTGAATCAATCTTGCTTCTATTATGCTTGCCCTCACTTCTCCCCTACTATTAGATCTGATGTTTTGCTCTGTATCATTGATCTGCCTGGTCCCACTACCCTTTAAGCTTTTGAATGTCAATGGATATTTTATGAGACCCATATTGACCTCCTTGGTAGATCTAGGAAGACCATAAGTTTTTCCTTAGTGAGAGAGAGAGAGAGAGAGAGAGAGAGAGAGAGAGAGAGAGAGAGAGAGAGAGAGAGAGAGAGAGAGAGAGAGAGAGAGAGAGAGAGAGAGAGAGAGAGAGAGAGAGAGAGAGAGAGAGAGAGAGGGGTCCAAATATATTTTGAAAATATAGGTACCCTAATTAAATTCATGTTAGTGTAATTGGTTTTCATATTCATTCCCCCATCTTTATGAACAATCATTAAGAGTGTAAGGGGGTCACTATGTCCTAGTCATCTAAAAAGGGTCTAGGTTTGTCTCCATTTATTAAATTAAGAGATAAATGGATAAAAATGGTTTTAATGGGATTATTTAAAGTTTAAATATGACATTTATCATGTTTGAATAATTATCTAATTTTCCTTGATAAGGGGTATTTTGATAGGAAACCAGTTAACTACCCTGAACTTAAAATTTGGCAATTTTTAGGCATGTTTGATATATCTATTAAATATATTCATATTCAAAGGTTTAAAGATCATGTTTAAAGTATTATATATATATATATATATGTATGTATATATATAGTCCAATAATAATGTTTAGTTACCTTCATCTTGAAGTAAGGCCTTCCTTCAGGTAGTTAGAGTGAGATAGGGCCTTTCATAGTGAATAGTTGCAGGGTTGATGAACTTATAATGTTTGAGAGCATCTAAATGAGGTAAAAATGGTAGTTGGGATTTTATATTGAGCTATTTTATAAATTATTTCTTCACATTTATATAAAATTTAATGTATTTTCTTAATACTATACTCTTTGAGCTCAAAATCTCACTTGTAGGCCTAATGAACAATCTAGATGGACATAATGGGCAGTGATTGGAATTAAAAAAGGTCATGAAGATAAGGAAGTTTGATTTAAAGGAATAAATTTATTTACAAGCATTAATTAGGTCTTAAAGGTGTCTATTTACACTATGAGAGAAATAAATTTAGTTTAGATGTCTCTAATGCCTAAATAACATAGTCATGATTATGTGTTATTGTATTATCAACTTAAGAGACCTCCCTAAGGATTGTATACCTTTATGGATGTGTTGTTATGGTGATATATGAGTTTTAATCAGTTTTATATAGATATATATATAAATTATTATAGTGATATAAGTTTTACTAAGTTACATCAAAACCTTAAAAGAAAACCCCCTTAAAGCATTGTTTAACAAAAATTAAGGTTCTTTAGTATTTTTTAAGGTAAGATCAAGATTTGGTTTCTTTGTTGATTAAGATATTTGAGTGATTATTTAGTGGAGTTTATAGGGTAGGTTAGAGTAAAAAAAACATTTATCATCATGTTTTTATATCACCTTGTCATATGACTTTCCTCAATCTATATAGTGAGTCAAAATACTACCTACAACAATCCTAGTTTAAGGCTATTTCAAAAAAAGGACATGAACATAAGAGTAATGAAGGGGGATGATTTTAAATACTTAAGTAATAAATATGATCAATGATTTTTTGGTATATTTGGACCCATAGTGTGATTTGATTGGTATTTTCATCACACACAACCACCTACAATCAAGGACAAATTAAACCTATAACCATATAGCTTAAAATAGTTAAACTTTTATGTAGTATAAACCTTTTGAGTAGGTCAAGATAATGGATGAAATGAAGAGGTTACATGAGATGGTTAATAAAGATTGGCATGAATTTTATAATTTAAAGGTAAAATAATATTATCAAAGTGAAGAGAAAGGGTGAAATGGCCACATATAGCAAAGTAAAACCAAGGTAATAACACAATCAACATGCTTATTCAGTGATTACCTAAGGAAGTTTATGAGAAGGAAAGGTAAGGGGTTCCTATGCCTTCACAATATGACATAGGTTTAAAAACAATATCACATACCTCTTTGAGGTCCTATTTCACCTAATTCCTCTATATACACTTATAATAAACACCAAAATTCATCACCTATAGCCAGCTAATTAGGCTTATTTGAGTTCCAAGGACATTTCAATGAAAGGGTGAAATGATGAGGTTTGAGGTTGGTATGGATATTAAATACATAAATATAGAGAAAATAAATATTTAATCTTGATAATAGGTCATAAATATCCTCTCTATGTAGAATTTATCTCAATTTAAATCTATAGTCAAGCCTTGAAAGAAACTTATAGTCTAATGACACAAGATATGTATGTCAAGCATGGAAAACTTGTGTGAGAGGTAAAGTGAGGATTTTTAGTGTCTTTTTGAAAATTAATGACATAATAAAGGTTTTATCACAATCACCTTCACCAAATAGGCCAAGAAAATAGCCACATCACCTATAGGCTTGTACAGTCTTAAAAAGGAAAAGTGTCATTTGGTTTTAAAGAGGTGTGGTATGAGGAAAGTTATAATGTTTTGAAGTTTAAAAATAGGTAATGATACATAAAAATAGTGAAAAATACCTTTAAATAATTAAATTATTTATATAATTATCCTTAGGATACCTACAGTCTGTACAAACATCATATGCACACCTATAGTCAATGGCCTACAGGCAGTCTTTGAATAGAGTGATAGAGGTTAGGGGTTATACTTGTGATGGAAAATAGATTTAGGATGAATTTTAATGATATTAAATTAATTTATTAATGGGATCCATTTACATTGGGTAATAGGAGAAGATCAAATAACCAAGAGATAGAATACAATATGCTAACATAGTCATCAAGTGACCTATAGGCCCACTTATAGACAATGGGTGTTAGAACATGATTATCACTAAGATTTTGGAGTATTATAGTGGAAATATAGTGTGGATTAAATTATAAAAGACTCACATAAAAATTTTCATCTAGTAATTGGGGATAGAAACATAATTCATAGACCTCTAAGGTTAACAAGCATTATTTGTGAAAATACACTCCATGATGGAATTAAGTGTCTCATAAATATTTGGAAGGTTAAATATTATATAAAATATTTATTTAATAATTTTAATTAATAATGGAGACTTTTTTATATATTCACTTTGAAAATGTGTTTTGGGGTCTTAAGACGTAAGTTAACCTTCCTCGGCTTTATCATGCACTGTCACCAACCCAAGTGAGAAAATTGTTGAATAGGTTTCATGGGTGCTTGAGGTTCCTTGAGGTGATAATTTGGGTCATATACATAAAATTAATTCCATTATTTTAGTAATTATATCTCAAATTTTTATAAACAATCAATTATAAGGCAAATAACCCTATTTTTGCTTGAGAAGGATCTCAAAGTGGTCAGTTATTTAATCATATATTTCATAACATTTTGAATGGGAACCCAACCCATAGGATATGTTATAGGGGTCCACATACCATAAATTATTGACATTGGTTTTTGGAAAGGACCCCTATCCATTATAAACCATCGCTAAGAACATAAACCCTCTTAAAACCCTTCAATTGACTCAATTAGAGAGATATGCAAATTGGTGCCCTAAAATGAAATAGTTTTGACTTAAAAATTATCCCAATCATGTTATAAAATCTCCTGATATCCATTTGTAATCATTTTTTCATAGGTACAAGTATATTACCATACAATACAAGTCAAAAAGGGTAGGTTTTAGCTTTTTTTTAGGGTGTAGACTATGGAGTGCCATAAAAACCATTTGAGGAGCCTTATGGGAACTTAATTTAGGTTTAATGATAAATAAATAGGTGGTTATACATGTCCATAAAATTTTTACATAACTCCTACAAGTTTTCCACTAGCTCAACAAGTGGGAAGAACTTAGTTTTGTAAGATAAGAACCAATGATAAAGATTTTAGAGTGCCCTGAAGGACCTAAATATCAAGGAGTGAGTTTTTTAAGGGTAATAAAGGTGTTATTAGGTCAAATTAAAGAATATAAACCTAAAAATTTCTTGAAAAAACTCTCAAATTACCCCTCAAGCTCACAAAGGTGTCTAGGCTTACAAATGACCATTTCATGGTTTGCCCATCTACAGGATGTCTTAGAACATGAAATTTAGGATGGAGATTGGTATTATGAAATTTAAAGTGAATCAAAAACTTTTTTTGAGTTTAACATGTGTGGTTGGTCATTTGGGTCAAATTTCTCTTTTTAGGACTAGGAGGCCTAATTAAGCCTAATTAGAGAGAGAAATGAGAGAAAATGAGTAATTACACTTGGAGTTGGCTCATGAAATTTTGTATGGAGTTTTAAGGGGATAGAGGGTACTACAAATTGTGTCCAATTTTACAATTTGATCCATATAATATTTTGGACAAGGAGCTTTATCATTTTTTAGGGCTATAATGAATGGGTGTGTTAGCAAGAAAATGGAGCAAAATTGAATCTTTTGGACTAATTAATGGTTATAAATTCCTTGTTTCATGTCTCAATTCATGTTTATAATATATCCATATAGTTATTTTTTTGGGTTCAAATCTAAACACTTCTTTCTCTCTCCCACACCTCTTTACTCATGTGAAGGAATCAAGTGTTGAAAGTAATTAATGGATTCATATAACATTTACAAAGGATTTATTGATGTTTATTTCTCCTTACTATTCCCACTAAAGTATGAAGAATTAAAATTTTGATTGGTATAAGGTTTTAAATGTGGATAAGGTCTCAAGGACTCTTAATTGCACCTTCCTTCCTTCCTATGCCTAGCATGTTGAATGAGTCAAACAAGAATAAAAGAGATTATATTAGACCATGTAAGGTGGATATACCTCATCAATGTCTTATAGGAATATTTCAATTAATAATTAATGCAAACATAAATTCCTATTTTCAAGGAGGAGGATTAATTATTCAACAAAGACATATGAGCTAGTATATAGGGAGTCAAGCAAGGATATAGACACTTTCCAAGTGGTCAATATTGACCAATAAATTATTAAGACATTTTCAAGACTCATAAACTCATGTTAATCTACATATATTCCACCCTAAAGACATGAAATAAACTATATATTCAAGGAGGTACTACATAACACTTGAGGAGTGTGAAGACAAAGTTGACATCCCTACTTTGAGGTTGCTTTTTCTCCCCATCATGTGATTTTATATTTGTACTATTTTTTTTAGAATTTTATTATCGATATTTGTTTATGGTTGTGTTGAAAAGATACCAAATTTTGTACTCAGCTTTTAAATAAATAATAATCTCTTTTCCTCTATTTTTAGGTTTTGGTGAAGTGTATGGTATTGTCTATTGATATAACATTATGAAAATTTTGTTTTAATATTTTATTGCCTAATTTTTATGACTTAATATAATATATTTTAGTTCTACATGTCATATTAAGTGCCAATATCAACTTTCATCCAAGCATTGGATGTGAATTTAGTTCCTTTGAATTTCTTCGATGCAAAGAGTGATTTTTTCAAGTACTTCTGAAATTCTATTGTATAAGTCATTAATGAAGTGAATATAATGTTTGAAATCTTATTCCTTTCATAAGAATGTCTATTTCAAGCATAAGTGGTCATACATATTGGTGCATCACCTTCATTCCTAGTTTCCATTTCAATTACATTGTAAGAAGTATCCCTTTCACCCTTTTCATAGTCAAAATTGGTAGTTAGTAGGTTTAATAACATTTTTTAGTGATTTCATCAAGGTAACCATCTCTAAATATAGATATTATCTCCCTCCCAAAGTCACCCACACTTAGGAGAGATTCCATGTTTTATCAAGAGTGACAAATAACACACATTATTACAAGGGCACACTCCTGATTGAAAATAGTTTTTGGCATGCCTAATGGGACACATTATATTTAGAATAGATAAAGTTTGGAGTTGAGGAAAGGAATTTTCAATAGTAGAGGACACTCATCATCACTTGAACCTAAGGATTCCTTAAAGTTGTAACATTCTTAGGAACATGATGGCAAAACTTTTATGCCAAAGGTTACAAAAAAAACACGAAATAAAAGTATTCATTTGAATACATTGAGTTTCCTTATAATTATTATAAAATAAAAGGATTTAATAAGACAAAACCCTATCCTAGAAAGTTATTTCTATCTCCTAGTTAACCCAGTATTCTAGATAGTGAAATTCCCAATATCCAGATGGTAATTAAAAACCAATTATTTTTCGCATTTAACAGAGGAAGACCATTGAATCTTTTCCAATTTTATGATATACTAGTATAATCTCTTAATATCATCCATTTCTTCTTTTATAAGATCAAACCATGTCTATTGAGCACATCAAGGATGTTGCTAACCTTTGTTCAATACACATTATTATTCACAAGAACATGGTGTTGTAAAAAATATGATTGAGAGTAGGGGGGTGAATCAATATTCAAAAAATTTCATTAAATTCCACTTAAACATTCATGAATCATTCTAATAATCATGTATATCTTAGCAAGCATAAGCATCAAATCATAAAAACATAAAACACATGAACATAAAATAATACATGGGAAACCCTCTAGGGGAAGAAAACCCACTAATGAATCAAATGCACTATAGTCATATAAGATAAACATAAAATTTTAGTGAATCACCAACTTCACATGGAGCACCAAACCCAAATATCTCAACACCAACTCAGCTAGGCTTTTAGAAAGCACCCACTTGCAAGGAGGTACCAATCCCTTAGATAACTCAACACCAAGTCAACCACCTAATTATTTGATCACCTTTAACAAACATTTTTAATTCAATAATAGATGATTATCTACTCCTTCAGCTCTTATCTCTCTTTATTCCATCTCAAACTGACCTCCAACTTTCTTCGATCAACTGGACCTATTCATGGCTTGATTAGGTCTTCTGACCTTGATCCTCTCTTACAAAACCTTTGTTAGATATTAATGGATTCTCTCTAATGGTATGCATGATATTATTCTGATCACCAATGATATATATCATTCACTTATCCTCTTATTATCTCCCACACTTAACATATCTTAGCATCCACTCTAAGCACACAATAAGCCTAAATTGCCTTACTTTTATACAAGTCACTTGATCATATATTTCTTAGTCAGATCCACATTCAAATCACTTAGGTCAGCCATGAATAGGTCTTATAATATTAAAGTAACATGCCTTAATCATAAATAAATGACTATAATATGTCAAACATACATCAATTATCCCTTACTCCTCTTTTAGGCTTATGGAGACCTAATAGGCCTTCTTAACAATAAGTTACCCTTTGCTCCTTATTAAAGCATATCCAAACACATTACATGGCAGGAATACATCATAAACCAGTATAATAGACCTTATCCAACTTCAATTTAGTTTTATAACACCTTTTATGTCCAATCACCACTTGAATCCCTCCTTAAATCATTACTTATAAAAGGCTTGCGCATATACAAAAACTTTGTCTTAAACAACTGAAGCATATACTCAATTATTATAAACAACCATGGAAAAAAATTACATATTAAAGAAATTCATGACCTCAAGGTCATCAAAAAATTAATTTTATGCTTCAATTAAGGGTAAACAAGATAGAATACTTCTCTGTAAGATGTTAACTCAGAACTTCCAACTAACTCCAAAACATAGTCAAGGAAATAGAAACATCTGACACATGATTGAATATCTTAAAGGTATTTAAATACATGAAAAAAATCTATTAACATACTTAGATCAACCTCAACCAATTATATCATGAGATCTAATGAAAAATATTTGTCTTATAGACTAATTTGTTTACCTTCTCTCTCACAAACTCTACTCAACTAAATAAGCCATTTTGGCTTTAATGTTTCAACCTATTATATTAACTTCCAAGATTATGAAAGACATGGATAGATAATTTAATACCCAAACAACATCATCATGCATTTAAATTCATCACTCTTTCATGAAATCACATCAATAAACATCTTATTACTTCTTTATGATTTCCTTACTATCTACACCACAAGGTTTATTCAACAACTGGGCAATTTGGATCACCAGATTTACACACCTGAGGTCTAAAACCTATCCAAAAATCTTCATGAACAACTACAAGTCTTAAAAATTTATCTTCATCCACTTCAACTTTGACTCTATCAACTCTATCTACTACAACAAATTCATAAAACATAACACTTTCCTATAGGGTCTTCTCACTCACCTAAGAAACAATCACACTTGGAGATGCCTAGGAGAGTTGAATTCAAATTCCAATCACTTTTCTAACCATATCAAACCATTTTTATTATTTATAATAATATCTTCAACATCGGGTCATTGTTAGGGTTTTATGAGGGTTTAGACCATCTTCCACTCTTAGTGATCATTCATAAAACTTAGCTCCTCTTTCCAAAAACCAATGCTTGGAACTTTGAGCTAGATCCCTTCCTCATCTACCATGAATATATTAGGATCTCATGTAGATTCTAATCATTCCAATGAGCATTAATAAAACCTTCTCAGGTAGACAACTCTTCATTCTATATATTTGAGAAACCATGAAATACTTTTCAATCCTTTTTATTATAAACCTTGATATGAAATTTCAAGCACATAATTAAAATAACTTGACTCACCTCTGTCAATGTTTGTCTCCCCACTCATGTCTTGTAAACTCATCTTATTACCTCATATATCCACCATCTCTCTTCTTGATTTTTAATACTTGACCTACAAGTATTATTACGCCTTGAATATGACCTTCTAGCCATTATATAGTCTTCATATTGAAATTCCCCTATGTTTAAATGCCTCTTGTGTATGATCAATAAACCTCATAAACCCACTCTTCTTCATAACTTCATTGGAACTACTTACAGATCTTTAGAACTCAATTGGGATCTTTATATCATCTTTGAAGCTTCATATACAAATATTTAGAGCTAACCTTCTAATCATTCTCAAGGTCCTTAACACCTTATGCACAACCTCAAATAATCTCTCTAATGATTAGACACTGTCAAGTGTTATTTAAAGCATTATCATTTTCATATCTCATTCGGAGCATCTTTGGAGCTGCTTATATAGATCTTTAGAGCATATTACTTCTTATTCATATCTCATTCATTTCATCATGACACCTAAACATACCATCTCAAAAGTTCTATACAAAGCATTACAATATGATTTATATTTTCTATACTAACCTGTACTCACTCATCTTACTTTTCAATGATTTAACTCAAGCTGACTTTAGAACATTCTTTAAATAATATTATTTCATCATAACAACACTCATTTTGTTGGCAATAAAATTAATTCATATACATACCTCAAGGCTTAATTTACCAAGTATTTACACAAGACCCTTTGACATCAATTTTATTAGATTGACATCAATGAAAGAACCATGCATCTTCATAAGAACTTTTGACATCAATGAAAACATTAAATACCAAAGCTCAAAGTCAATGACAATTCTCACTAGACTTTATTTCAAATAATGACAATGTTTAACAATCTCCCCCTTTGTCATTGATGGCCAACATACTAAAAAAACTTTGTCAACCACTTCTTAATGGCAATCATCTGTTAAACCTAGTTCTTGACTTTTCTCATCCTTTCTGATCTTCCCTCTTCTTTTTTATGTTTCTCCTTTTCTTGCCTTTTATAATCTTTCTCCCCCTTTTACATTAATGATAAATATCTTCCATAACTATAATATATTTTAAAATGGACTTAGATTACAATACCACTTCAACATAGATCAAACTTAGTTAGCCTTGAATAACCCCCCCTTAAACTAAGAATCCACCATGCTTATATTAGAAGTAGACATCAAAGATTATATGCAACTACTGAAATCATACTCTTCTCCCTATGAGTTGATACTATCTCTCAAAGGCAATATATGACACACAATATTCAAAAACTATGACAACAACTTATGATAAGCATTCTCAAGAACTTCTTAATCAGGCCATTCTCCTAGCTTATTCATCAAAATCTCAACAAACAAATTATATGAAGCATATCAAACACAATCTCTCCTTAACTACATACATATAAAAAATCAATCACCTTTTTTACAAATAAAATAGATATACCAAGCTCCCCCTTAGATCAAACATATCTTCTTTCAAAGAATTAGGAATCAAGATCACATACTTTTATTGACATGATTGAAGATCAAAATCTTGACCATACACAAGGCTATCCCATACTAGATACCAAATTTAGAAATAGGGACTCCCTCTGTGTATTCATATATCTATATCAATTACTCATGATAAATAGATCTCATAATCTTACCTCTTATATACCAATTTTATGCACTTTGACTTAAAATACCTGATACCAATCTTAGATAACTCATCATGTTACTTCTTTAAACCATAGATCTATCAACGCAAGAATGGATAATATCCATTTTCATCTCCTTGCTTAAAACATATATAACCTGTAATCTTCGCAAAAGAAACCTTCTTTTTTTCACCCCATAATTCTTCTGATAGAATAATGTATCCATGAATCTTAATAGAGAAAACCCTTTTTCATAGGGCACTAAAATAATATGAACTTGGGAGATTCCTAGATTTCTATCTTATTTCAAGACTGAATATTCTTCAAAATTATTTTGGACTTGACTATAACTTTAGGCTTGATCTCATCATTAACCTTTTCATCCTTCTTTTATTTGATTGCCTTGTCAACAAATGTAAATAACAAGTGTTATTAACATTCCTTACTTGATTTATTACCTGAGGTATGTTATATAGTATCAAACATCCACCTTGGTTTATAAGTTGATCATTACTCACCTTGTCATGCTTCTTCTTTGTAGTCAATTCTTCATTCTTACTACTTTGATCAATCATATGAGAACTAAGACCTCTCTTGTCTCTTAACATGTGTCTTGAGAAACAACTATCTATACTCTGAGCTTTCATAGAATCTTCTTATTTATTGTTTTGATTTATCATTACCTTATCTATATGGTTTGTCTTCTTGATCCATTTATTAATGTCATTACTATGAACCTTCTTATCTTGACTAGTCTTCTTCCTACACCTCATCTTGTAATATCTTACAATGTGTCCTCTTTGTTCACAGTTGTAGCACACAACATCTTTCATAACATGATTCCTTCCATATCCCCATGGATACATATTATTGAATGACCTTTTGTAGTCTCTCCTTTCATAGTTTCTTGATCTATGACCAAACTGACTGCATGTAAAATAGTAACCATTAAAATAACTAACATACTCTATAGCATTGAGCTATTTGATAGGTATTTTCATGTTGACCTTATTTTCTTCAACAATCTTCTTCTTGATTTGAGGTGACTTATTTTGGTCTTATTTTAATCCAAGATATGTATTGCCGCTTACAAACTTTTGACTGCTTAAAATATCATCTAGAGCCTCAGTGCTCTTTCCAAACTTCAAAAAATTCTTTACCTTTCTAGAATATTGATCCAACTCATCTCTCAAAGATTTTATTTCAATTTCATATCTACTATAGTCTTCCTCTTTAGCCTTTAGGTGTGCTACCACAATCTCTATTTAGGTTTCAAATTATTAGATGATCTCTTCATATTCTTTGGAAGTGTTTCTTAGTTTTTTCTTAAACAATCCAATATACTCCTCATAGTCCTAAACTAATAACTTTAGTTTCTTATTCTTCTTCTTTACAAGATTAAAATCCTCTAGGGAAATCATGAGCTCTACTTTAAGATCCACTTCAGCTTCTTCACTATCATAGTATACATCTTCATCTGATTTTGCATCAATCATAAGACTTTTCCCATTTAAACAAACTTCATTGTCTAATTTTATGCCTATGAATAAATTTTCACTACTATCATATTTAGATTCATTATCACTATTAGGTGTGTCTGAATCACTTACATCTAATGAATTATCTTCTTATAATCTCTTCTTGTTCTTGAATGATCATTTCCTTCATTATTTTTAAAATCTTTATTGTTTTTATAAGAC
The DNA here is from genome assembly GCA_037957365.1 of Torreya grandis. Classification (NCBI taxonomy): domain Eukaryota; kingdom Viridiplantae; phylum Streptophyta; class Pinopsida; order Cupressales; family Taxaceae; genus Torreya; species Torreya grandis. The sequence continues at coordinate 1,201,541 of JARHVA010003797.1, forward strand.
TTAAAGGCCTTTCTATCATCTCCATGAGATTCATCATGTTATTCATTATGCTCATATTTGTCCTCATTAGGAAACTTGGTTGTAAAGTGACCAATCTTACCACAAATGAAACATTTGAAGGATAACTTACCCTTGTACTTACCTAAGCCAAAGCTTAACTTCCTATCAAATATAGCTATGAGTTCATCATGATTAATATTTAAACATAACTCATCTTTCACCTTCTTATCCTTTGAATTATTTTTAACTTTGAAAGATACTTCCTTCTTGAGAGGTATTCCTTCATTTGATCTCATCTCTTAGGCAGTCAAGATGCTATGAAGCCCATCCATTTATAGCTTGTCCAAATCTTACATCTCTTTACTATAGACACTTTAGAGCCAAACTTAGGAGTGAGTGATCTCAACTCCTTTTGGAAAATAGTATACTCTTTCAATTATTTTCCCAATAATCTAATGATATTGACAACTTCATCAACCCTCAATAGGTAAGATGCAATAGTTTCATCTTCATTCATCCTCAAGGTTTCAAACTATCTTCTATGGGTCTACAACTTGGTCATCTTCACGTTAGTGTCTCCTTCATATATGATATTCAATTTGTCTCATATATCTTTGTCTAAAACATAATGCATTAATTTTACAAGATCTACCTCTAATATGCCACACATAATGACATTCATTACCTTAGAGTTATTCTCACTAGCCTTCTACCTATTACATGTATTGGTGGAATTAGAGGTGTGATGTAACTATCCATAACTAACTAAAAAATCACATGTCTTTGTGACATCAACTATATATTAATTTTTACTTTTAAAAAGGGAATATTTAGATCTAATAAATAATGGAGCATTACTAGTAGAGAAACCACCTTAAGCTTGATGACTAGTCATCCTTGTTTATTAAGATCTCCTTTAGGCTATCAAGCTTGATCTAAAGGACCTGATCTGATACCAATTATTAAAAAAAGATGACTGAGATGAGGGTGAATAATTATTCAAAACTTTTTATTAAATTCCACTTAACCATGCATGAATCATTATAATAAGCATGCATATCTGAGTAAACATAAGCATCAAATCATAAAAGCATAAAACACAAGAACACATCATATACATGGGAAAACCTTTAGGGGAAGAAAACCCATTGATAAATCAAATGGAATAAAGTATTTTAATATAAATATAAAACTTTATTGGAACACCAAATTCACATGGAACACCAACCCTAACTAGCTCAACACCAACTCAATTATGCTTTTAACAAGAACCCACTTGTAAGGAGGCACCAACCCCCTAGATGACTCAGCACCAACTCAAAATTATTTGATCACATCTAGAAACCATTATTAATTTAATAATATATGATGATATAATGCTTTATCTCTTTGCTCTCTTCAGTCCCTCTCAAACTGACCTTCAACTTTCTTTGCTTAACTAGCCCTCTTCATGGCTTGATTAGGTCTTCTGACCTTGATCCTCTCTTATATAACGTATATTAGATATTCATGAATTTTATTTGATGGTATGAATGAAATTATTATACTCACAAATGATATATATCATTCAATTATCCTCTTATTCTCTCCCACACTTAGCATCCACTTTAAAAACGCAATAGGCCTAAACTACCTTGATTTTATACAAGTCACTTGATCATATCTTTTTTTAGTTGGATCCACATTAAAATAGCTTAATTAATACATTAATAGGTATTATAATATTAAAATAACATGAATTAATCATGAATAAATCACTACAATAGGTTTACCATAGATCAATTATCCCTTACTCCTCTTTTAGGCTTATGAAAACCTAATAGGCCTTCTTAACAACACATAACCCTTTGATATTTATTGAAAAATATAAAAAAACCTTACATATTAGGAATACATCATACACTACTATAATATACCTTTAAAAACTTCAATTTACATCTATAACACCTTTTAGTTCCAATCACCTCTTGAACCCCTCTTCAAATCACCAATAAAAGGTCTGCGCATATATAAAAAATCTATTTCAAACAACTAAGGCATATACTCATTTTTTCCAAAAATACAAGGAAATAAATTACATATACAAGAGAATCATGATCTTAGTGTCATCAAAAAATTAAGTTTATGCTTCAACTCAGGGTAAACAAGCTCAAATACTTCACTGTAAGATGTTCACTCAGAACTATGAATTGACTCCAAAACACAATCAAGGATTTATGAAAATCTAACACATGATTGAATATATAAAATGGATTTAAATGCATGAACATAATATATTAATATAATCATAAAAACATCAACCAGTTATATCATGAAATCTACTAAAAATTATTAGTCTTACAAACCAATATACTAACCTTCTCTCTCACAGACTCTACTAAGCCAAATAAGCCATTTTAACTTTAATGTTTTAACCTCTTATATTGATTTTAAATATTTTTAAAAGCATGTTTGGATAATTTAAGACCCAAAAAAAATAATCGTGTATTTTAATACATCACTCTTTCATGAAAACACTTCAGGAAGCATCTTCTCACTTCTATTTGATTTCCTTATTGTTTGCACCACAAGGTCTATTTAGCGACTAGACAACTTAGATAAAAAAAACTTTGCACACCTAATATATATATATATCCCATAAAAAAATCTTCATGAGAAAAAATTTCAAGTCTTATACTTTAATATTCATCCAATTAACAAATTTAACTTGACCAACTTTGTCTGGTATAACAAATTTATAAAAGATAAACACTTTCCTATAGGGTCTACTCACTCACCTGAGAAACAAATCACACTTGGAGATGCCTATGAGAGTTAAATTCAACCTCCAATAAATTTTATAACCATATCAAACTACTTTTATCTATTTAAATAATATCCTCAACACTAAGTCACTGTTAGGGTTTTAAGAGGGTTTAGACCATCTTCCAGTCTTAATGATCATTCATAAAATTTAGCTCCTCTTTCTAAAAGCCAATGCTTATAAATTTGAGATATAACCCTTATTCATATACCATGAAAAACTTATGATCTCAATTTTATTCTACTCATGCTAATGAGAACTTAGAAAACCTTTTTGGGTAGATAACTCTTCATTCGATGCATTCAAGAAAACTTAAAATAATTTTCAAGCCTTTTTCTTACAAACCTTGATTTTAAACTTTAAGCACATACTTAAAATAACTTGACTCACCTCTACCAATGTTCACCTACTCATTCATGTTATATAAATTGATATTTTTACCTCATCTAGCCACCGTCTCTCTTTTGGCTTTTTAACCCTTGACCTGCAAGTCTTATTAAGCCTTGAATCTAACTTTCTAGCCATTCTATAGTCTTCACCTTGAAAATATTATATGTTTAAATTCCTCTTGTGTATTCTCAAGTAACCTCATAAACTCACTCTTATTCATAACTTCAATATAAATTCTTTGGAGTTACTTACAAATCTGAGCTTGATTGGGATTTTTGTAGAATATTGAGAACTGCATATATAGATATTTGAAGCTAACATTCTAATCATTTTCTAGGACCTCAACACCTCATGTACAACCTCAAACAATCTCTCTCATGCTTAAACATTGTCAAGTATTCTTTGGAGAATTACCATCTTTTTAGCTCATTCAAAGCATCTTCAAAGCTACTTACATAGATATTTAGAGCATACTACTTCTTCAGATCTCACTCATTTCATCATGCCACCTAAAAATAACATCTCACATGGTCTAGACAAATCATTACAAGATGCTTTACATTTTCTATACTGACCTATACTCACTCATGATTCTTCTCAATGATTTCACTCAAGATAAAATTAAAACATTATTTAATTAGTATATACATACCTATTATGCTAGAGACATAACTCATTCATATACATATCTCAAGGCTTACTTGACCAAGTATTTTCACAAGAACCTTTGACATTAATGATATTAGATTGACATCAATGAAAGAACCATGCATCTTCATATGAAATTTTGACATAAATGATAACATTAAATACCAAATATAAAAAATCAATGATAATGATAAATAGACTCTCATTCAATAAATGATGATGTTCAACATGTGTCCATTATATTTCTTTCTACTTCCTTCAAAGGAAACGAATTGTAGTGGTATATAAACCTACATCTGAATTCTATTACTTCTTAGGATGACTTAAGTGAAACTTTTTGTAGGATATTTGAGGACAAATATGATCACATATTCTTGGTTGAATAACTTACCACCATAAATAGGGATCCTCATGAGTTCATGACTAAATTTAACCTTAGATTCCAAAAAACATGGAGTAGGATACCTCTAATGAACTAAAATTAGGCCATAGTGTTGTCAAATTCAGATCAAAAAATATGACAACTTGTCCATCAAGTATAAAAATATGTAGAAGTGGGTAATGAGTAGGTAAAACAAATCAAAACACCTAAATTTTATTTATATTTTATTTTTGGTGATACTTTAGTCCACAACTTTATAGTAGATAGTGGAGCTAATAGCACTATCATGCCTAAGCAAATTGTAGATAGGCTTGGTTTAGTGTATGAAAAAAATACCAAAGGGGTATTTAATATTTATGGATCACCACCAAATATAGTATTAATGATAAATAATGTAAAACTAACATTACATGCTTTCCCAAATGTCACTATTCAATAGGATGTAGTGATGGTGGATTTGCATCCTTATTTTTCCATGTGCTTGTCTGGAGACTTCACCTCAATGATTTGTGGCTACCTATCAGATGATTGGACATATTTTATGTTCATAACAAGGTATGTTAAAAAATTTAATATTAATTTTTATCCCATTTCATAATTCCACTTAGATCCTTACATGCCAAGTGTTGTAAACACTAACTATGTTATTTCGAATGAGGTGTTAAAAGATAGTATAGTGGAAGATAATTGACCTCTTGAGGGAGTTATAAATTTATTATTTGATTAATGGGACTTAAAATTAAATGAAAATTATCTATAAAATTTTATTGAGGAGGAGGGGCTTGGTGTCTATTACCTCCATGAAAATAATGCAAAAATTCCAGCCATGGTGAAGGATGTTGAGTCTAATGATGGTCCTTGGTAGATATACTTTGATGGGTCAAGGAACTAGTATGGTACTAGGGATGGAATTATGTTGGTATCACACACACAAAAGATATATTTTTATGACATTAAGTTTTATTTTTTCTATTCAAATAATCTTGCAGAATATGAGTCTCTTGTTCATTATTTGTAATGGACTAGGAAGATGGGAATAAGTGCTTTACAAGTTTTTTGTGATAGTGAAATATAGTTCACCAAGTAAGAATACTTAACATATGGAAAAAAACCTTGATTAAAACTTTTAATCATGTATTTTGGCACTTGAATATTTTCATGATTTTAACATTCAAGTAGTGCCAAGAGAAAAGAATAAACATGTAGATAGATTGGCTATCAGAGGAACTTAATTTATTATTCTAGCTGATGTAAGGAGTGAGAAAAAGCAATCATGCATAAAATTTATTATGAGGAATTCCATTACTATTAACCATATAAATTATAAGGTATTTGAGGATGACAACAATATTTTTATATTATTGTAAGAGGAGGTTGAATTCTCTTCCAAGAATCAGTCAAAGATATTATAGTATTATGGGGATCAAATTGTTCAACTGAGATATAAAAAGCTACCCAGAAGTTTGGTCACCCTTGAAAATATATTCAATAGAGATTATGAGATGATGAGAGAGAATTACTCATTATAAACAAATGAAGAGCACTATGCTAACATTGAGATAACAGTTGGAAAGAGTCTAAAATTGGATAAAGTATGTACTCCTTCATAAAAGGAATCCTTCATTGAGTTATGTAGGAAATTTTTTGATGTATTTTCATGGAAATATAGTGTTTTTAATGGATTTGACCCAATTTTAGATTAACACACTAGTGAGCTAGAGGTTGAAACCAAATTGGTTAGACAAAGGCAAAGACCCATAAATCTAAAACTTTAGCCTTTGATGAGAAATGAGATTCATAAGCTCTTTAAATCAAATATCATCTTCGCAATAAATCACTCTACTTGGGTGGAAAACATTTTTATAATATGGAAAATGAATGGTGAAATCAAACTTTGTGTAGATTTACGAGATTTGAATAAGGATTCCCTTAAGGATAATTACCCATTGCTTTCCATGGATAACATATTGTAGTTAGTTGCAAGTTTAGAGGGGTTATCATTATCAGATGGGTATAGTGGATATAATAATATTTTGGTTAAGGAGGAGGATTAGTTTAAGACAACCTTCATTACCAAGTGGGAGACCTTTTCCAATAGAAATATGCCATTTGGTTTGTCTAATATTGGAGCAACCTTTTAGAGGGCCATGGATACGACATTCCAAGGTATTATTAAAATGTTTATTCTTATCTATTTAAATGACATAAACATGTTTTCAAAGAGTATAAGTGAACACATGGTACATTTAAAATAAGTGTTTGAAAGATGTAGGAAATTTGGGGTGTCTCTTAACCCCAAGAAATTTGTCTTATCGATACATGAAGGTAAGCTTCGTGGACATGTGGTTTAAAAACATGGTTTAAGAATAGATCATAAAAGGATAGAATTTATTCTTTATCTTTATTTGCCTAAACATAATAAGGCATTACAAATATTCCTTGGAAAATTCAATTTCATAAGGAGATACATTTCTGATTTTACAACTTTGGTAAAGCCACTTACAACCATTCTTAATAAGAATCAAAGTTTTAGCTAGTCTAAAGAGAGGATGAAGATTTTTTAAGAGATAAAAAAAGTAATAGATAACGATCTTAAACTAATAAATATTTATTTTTAAAAAGTCTTCATCTTATATACATATGCTAATGTAGACACCATTTCAAGTATTCTTATGCAATAAAATCATGAAGCTTCAAAGAAACCAATAGCCTTCTTTATTCAAGGATTGGAGGAATATGAGAGAAGGTATTTTTATGTAGATAAACATGTTATTTAAATAATCATATCTCTTAATAAGTTTAAATATTTATTATCTAACAACATAATACATCTAATGGTTTCTCATCTAAGTATCAAGGAGTTCTTATTGAATAAGGAAATAAATGAGAAGAGGTTAGGTTGGATAACAAGATTAATGGAGTATGATTTTGAAATCAAGGTCACAAAAATAATAGAGGCAAGGGATTATGTGAAAATCTAGCCAAATAATTACAAAAGAATAAGGAGGTGGTTTTAGTGTTGAATGATGAAGAAGTTGTAACTAATCATACCTCATCTTCAAGTTGGTTTCATGACTTAGAAATATATATTTAATATGGTTATTATCCTCATAATTTAAGTGCTTCAAGGAGAAGATATTTTAGATTACAGTCCATTCCATTTCTCCTTGTTGATGGTGTGATTTTTAATAAATACATCAGTGGTATGTAATTGAGGTGCATAAATATAAAATAAATAGAAAGGTTGATTGAAGAGTTACATGGTGTACATGGTGGATCAAATTTATCAAAAATAACTATATACCTTAAGATCATGAGAGGTGGGTACTATTATCCAAGTATATTCATGGATTATCATGATTGGGTTAGGAAATGTGAGTAATGTGCTATGCTTGTAGGAAAAGTAAGACTTACACCTTTACCTCTCCAACCAATTTTAGTGGATCATCTTTTCATCTAGTAGGGTTTAGACTTCATTGGACTGATTAACCCTCCTTTAATCTCAAGACATAAGTGGATCCTTTGTACCATATATTACTTCACAATATGGACAAAGGCAATAGCATTGAATGAAGTAAATGAATCTAATGTAATATATTTTTATGAAGGTTTGATTAAAATATTTTGGGTTCCCTCCACCATCATTTTAGATAATTACATGGATTTTTTTAGAGCTAAGATCAATCAATGGGATTTTCAACATGGGTTTTACCTCAGTACTTCATCAAACTACTATCTATGAGGCAATGGTCTTACTAAGTCCATGAATAAGAACCTACTAAAGATCATAAGGACTATTTAAGATAATTAGAGATCATGGAATTTTAAGTTAAAGCCATCTCTATGGTATAATAGGATGACATACAAGAGGTCTATAGATAACTCACCATACAAGCTGGTTTATGGTAAGGAAGCAAGGATACCTATTTCTCTTGAATTTTTTTCTTTATAACTAATGCTTAAAATTGAGTTTTTGGAGAATGAACCAATATAAGTAAGGTATGATAAGCTCATGGAGATAGAAGAGATTATAAATTAGTCCATGTTAGCCATGGAAATTCACCCAACACAAGTGAAGAGAGCCTTTGACAAAGGATCTTCTTCATGAAGTTTCAAAGAGAGATATTTGGTTCTCAAGTGGGATGAGGATAAAGATAAACTAGGAAGGCATACCAATTTTGAATCCCTTTGGAGTGGCCCATACACAATCTCCAACTGCATATCCCACAATGATTTTCAACTTGCAAATATGGATGGTGAGGAGCTTCCAATCCCAGTTAATGGGATACATTTGAAACACTACTACTGAGAGTTAAATTCCTTGTACAGAGTTAATTTATTTTTTTTCTTCCAAGTGCTGACCTAGCACATTAGTTTGACTATGTTTTATTTCAAATAAGTGATTTGATTACACATTTGTTTTTTTAATTAGTTTTCCTTGTTTTTTTTGTTTTCTTTCCTTGTTTTTAAGGAGAAATGTTATCTTATTTAAAGTCAAGAGTCTTGTAGTCATGTATTATATTTATTAATATTCATTTAAGAATGTAAGAGTAGTCTTATGAGCCTAAAATAGATGTCAATAGTCTGGTTTTCAAGTATAATAGGCATACTTCCTAATTGAGTCACTAAAATGTTGACAATTTTGACCTCACAAGTCAAATTGTCACCCCTACCACTTGAAAATTTACTTGTCATATTGTTTTCCCTATTGATTGGTATGTTGACCTTGTTATGCATCTAAAATGGTCATCCAAAACCTTGATTAACAAATTTTAAGGTATATTTGATAAAGTTAAGGTTTTGATCAACATGGCCATGTGCTTGTCTAGCCAACATTTGAATAGTTTTAGGTTATTTAAAGAGATGAAATAAGTAAAAAACTTCCTAAAAGGACTTATGGCTTGTTTCAAAGTCATCTCATGCTGTATAATTGATCATACTAATTGGTGACATGTTTAACTAACTTTATTACCCAATTAATTGATTTTTGGGTCACTTTATAGATTATGGATAATGTTTTGTATGTCAATTATAGTATAATATCACAATAAGGACATGGGGTACTTTATCAGGCATGAAAAGGTATAATGGATTCATTTTATAGTAGTTTGATTAGGCTTCTCAAGTTATTTTGGTAGTTTTAGTGATAAAAAAGGCTTACTTTGAGGCCATCCACACATCTATTCAAGGTAAAATTGATTTTAAGGAATATTAAAAACCTCATTTGTCCATGATAAAGTCATATTAATGGTTTAGAGGATTTTTTAGGTGATAAAAAATAAAAAATCAACTTGTCTCACATATCGACCTCCTTGGTAGCTCTAGGAAGGCCATTAGTTTTTACTTAGTACAAGAAGGAGAGAGAGAGAGAGTCGGGTCCAAACATATTTGGAAATTATAGGGTACCTAATTAAATTCAATTTATTTTATTTTTTTCATATTCATTCCCCTATATTTATGAATAATCGCTAAGAGTGTAAGGGGTCATTATGTCCTAGTCATACAAACAAGGTTCAAGTTTATCTCCATTTATTAACTTAAAAGCTTAATGGAGAAAAAAGGGTTTAGGGGGATGAATTAAAGGTTAAATAGTAAATTTTTAATGTTTGACTCATCAGCTACTTTTCCTTGATAAGGGTTATTTTATAGGAATTTAGTTAATTACCTTAAACTTGAGATTTGGCAATTTTCAAGCATACTTGATATATCAGTTGAATGTATTCATCTTCAAAGGTCTCAAGATTATTTTTAAGGTATAATATAACTCTTTCACCCAATAATAATTTTAAATTACCTTGATATTGAAATAAGGCCTTACTTGAGGTAGTTTGAGTGAGATAGGGCCTTTCAAAGTGAATAGTTGCATGGTTGATGAAGTTCTAATGCATGAGAACATCTCAGTGAGGTTAAAATGGTAGTGGGGAGTTGATCTTGAGTTAGATTAAAAAAATTGAGAAAATATTTATTTACATTATGGGAGCATTCCATAGATTGTCTTAAGACTATATTATTTGAACTCAAAATCTCATTTATAGGCTTAATGAATAGGCTAGATGGACATAATGGCAAGTGATTAGAAGTGAGAAAGGTATTAAAGACAAATAATTTTTATTAAAAGGAATAAAGTTATTTCCTATTTTTTTTGAGGTATTCAAGGTGGATATTTCCACTATGAAATCAAGAAATTAAATTTATATGCCTCTAATGCCTAAATAACATAATCATGACTATGTGATATTGTATTATCAACTTAAGAGACCTCCCTAAGGACTACATACCTTTATGGATGTCTTATGATGGTGATATATGAGTTCTCATCGGTGTTATAAAAATATATAAAGTATGATAGTACTTTAAGTATCACTAAGGTAAATCAAAATCCTAAAAGAAAACCTCCTTAAAGCATTGTTTAGTAAAAATTAAGGTTATTTAGCATTTTTTAAGGTAAGATCATGATTTGGTTTCTTTTTTGATTAAGATCTTTGAGTGATTATTCACTATAGTTGATAGGGTAGGCTAGAGTAAAAAAAAACATTTGGAATCATGTTTTTATATCGCCTTGTCACATGGCTTTCCTTAGTCGATACATTGAGTCAAAAGACTACCTACACAAATCATAGTTTAAGGCTATTTCAAAAAAGGACATGAACATAAGAGTCATGAAGGGAGATGATTTTAAATATTGAAGTCCTAAATATGATAAATTATGTTTTTGTATCTTGGGACCCATAGGGTGAGTGGACTGGTATTTTCATCACACACAACCACCTACAATCAAAGACAAATTGAACCTACAACCATATAGCTTGAAATAATCAAACTTTTATGTAACATAAACCTTATGAGTAGGTCAAGATAATGGATGAAATGAAGAGGTTTCATGAGATGGTTAAGAAATATTTTCATGAATGTTATACTTTAAAGGAAAAAAAGATTATCAAAGTGAAGAGAAAGGGTGAAATGGCCACCTACATCCAAGTACAAGAAAAGTAATAACATAGTCAACCTACTTATTCAATGATTACCCGAGGAAGTTTCTACGAAGGAAAGGTAAGGGGGTCATATGCTTTCACAAGATGATAAATGTTTTATACCCATGTCATAGGCCTATTTGAGGTCATATTTCACATAATTTATCTATATACACCTATATTAAAGCACCAAAATTCATCACCTACAACCAACTAATTAGGCTTATTTGAGTTCTATGGACATTTCAATGAATGGCTACAATTATGAGGTTTGAGGTTGGTATGTATAGTAAATAAATAAATCCAAAGTAAATAAATTTTTAAGATTGATATAAGGTCATAATTAGCCTCTATATGCAGAAGGCATCTCAATATAAATCTACAGTTAGGCCTTGAAAGAAACTTATAGCCTAATGACATAGGCTATGTATGCCAAGCATGGAAACCTTGTATGAGAGGTAAATTGAGGAGTTTTAGTTTATTTTCACAATGTGTATGGGATGTTTAAATATTTATAATGAAATAAAGGTTTTATAATAGACTCCTTCACCAAATAGGCCAAGAAGACGACCATATCACCTATAGGTGCACAATCTTGATAAGGAAAAGCATCATTTAGTTTGAAAAGGTATTGTTTGAGAAAGGTTAGAAGGTTTTAAAATTTAAAAAAATGTTATGTGACATAAAAATAGTTAAAAATACCTTTAAATCATTAAATTTTTAATATAAGGATCCCTAAGACACCTATAGTCCATATAAACATCATATGCACACTTACAGTTAATGACCTATAAGCAGTCTTTGAATAGAGTGATAGAGGTCAGGGGTTATAATTGTGATTGTAAATAGAGTTAGGATGAATTTTAATGATATGAAATTAAATTATTAAGGACATCCATTTCCATTTGATAATAATAGAAGATCAAATAACTAAGAGGTAGAATACAATCTGCTAACACAGTCATCTAGTGACCTACATGTCCACTTACAAACAAAGGGTGTTAGAACATGTTTCTCACTAAGAGTTTGGAGTATGGTATTGAAAATATAGTGTGTATGACCTTAAAAAATATCTCTAAAAAAATTTCATCCAATAATTATGGAGAGAAAAATAGGTCACAAACCTCTAGGGTGAACAAGCACTATTTACACAAAACCCTCCATGATGGAATTCACTGTCTAAGACTTGTTTGGAAGGTTAAAGCTTATATAAAATAATGATTGAATAATTTTCATGAATCATGGATAATTTTTTATAATATAACTTTATTTGAAAATTATTTTTGGGGTTTTAATACCCAAGATGACCTTATTCAACTCTGTCATGTACAGTCACTAGCTTGAATGAGTAGTTTGTAGGTGTTATAACTTATTACAGAGGTTACATGGGTGATTGAGGTTCCTTAAGGTGCTGAGGGGGGTCCTATAGCTCAAATTAATGCCATTATTTTTGTCATTAGATCTCATAATTTTATGAATTATCAATAAGAAGGCAAACAACCCTATTTTTGAGTGAGAAAGAGTTCAAAGTGGTCAGTCATATCTTGAATGAAGTTTTGCATGGGAACTTAAGCCCATAGGATATGTTATAGGGTTCCAAATAAAAAAACATTCTTGGCATTGTTTTTTGGAAAAGGCCCTTGTCCTTTATGAACCATCATTAATAACTTAAACCCTCATAAACCCTCCTAAAACCCTTCAATTAACCTGATTGGAAGATATGCAATTTGATACCCTAAAATGAAATAGTTTGAATTCTAAATGATCCTGATAATTTTATAAACTATGAGCTCCATTTATAGGCATTTATTCATAGGTGTATGTACAATAACATATGATACAATAAAAAGTGTAATTTTTAGCTTATTTTTGAGGGTGTAGACTATGGAGTGCCATCTAAAAAATTTTAGGAGCTTTATGGGGAATTAATTGAGGTTTCATGATCATTAAAAATGTGGTTATATATGTCCCTAAAAGAGTTATATAAATCTTACAAGTTGGCCGCTAGCTCAACAAGTGTGAAAAACTTAGTTTTGCAAGCCAAGAACTAATGATGAAGGCTTGAAAGTGCCATGAAGGATGTCAATATCAAGGAATGAGTTATGTAAGTGTCTTATAGGTCTTATCAAGTCATATTAAAGAATAAAAACCTATAAATTTATTGAAAAACCTCTTAAATTATCCCTCAAGCTCATAAAGGCATCCATCCTTGTAAATGACCATTTCATTATTTGCCCATCTACAAGATATTCCAACTAATTAAATTTGGCATGGAGAATGGTATTAAATAAATTAAATTGAATCAAACATTTTTGGTTAGTTTCACAAGTGTGGGTGGTCAATTGGGGAAAATTTCTCTTTCTAGGCCTAATTAGAAATAGAAATGATAGAGAAAGGAGTACTTCCACTTGGAGTTGGATAATGAAGTTTTGTATGGAGTTTTAAGGGGATAAATTATAATAAAAAAATGTTCCCACTTTTCTAATTTAATTTTTACACTCTTATATACAAGGAGTTTTATTAGTTTTTAGGGTTATAAGAAATATATGTACTTTAGCAAAAAAATGGTGCAAAATTGCATATTTTGGATGACTTTATGGTTCCAAATTCCTTGTTTCAGGCCTTAATTCATGTTGAAAATATATCCATGGAGAATATTTTTATAATTAAAAACCTTCTTTCTCTCTCATATGCCTCTTTGCTCATGTGAAGGAATCAAGTGTTCAAAGTACTTAATAGATGCATATAACATTTACAAAGGCTTTATTGATGTTTCTTTCTCCCTCCTACACCCACTAAAGTATGAATAAGTCAATTTTTTTATTAGGAGAAGGTTTAAAATGTGGAAAAGGTCTCAAGGAGTCCTAACTACACCTTCCTTCCTTCATACGCCTAACATGTTGAAGGAGTCAAACAAGCATCAAAGATATTATAACAGACCATTTAAGGTGGATAAACTTCATGAATATCTTAGAAGAAGATTTAAATGAATAATGAATAAAGAATTAAAGTCTTATTTTCAAGGAGGAAGACTAATTCTTCAACAAAGACATATCAGCTAGTATATATGGAGTCAAGTAAGGATATAGGCACCTTCCAAGTGGTCAAGCTTGACCAATCAATGATGAATACATTTTCAAGACTTATAAACTCATGATAATATACCTCTATGCAACCCCAGGACATGAAATAAATGAGATATTTAATGAGGTACTATGTATCACTTGAGAAGTGTGAATACCAAGTTGATATTGCTACTTTGGGGCTGTTTTGTATCCCCATTATTTGATTTTCTATTTGTACTCATTTTTCAATAATGTTTTTATCACTCTTTGTTTTTGGTTGTGTTGAAAGGTTTTCAAAGAAAATTATCACTTTTTGAATAAATAAGAATCTCTTTTCCTCATTTTTTAGGTTTTGGTGAAGTTTATGGTATTAGCCATTGATATAACATTATGAAGAATTTGTTTTCCTATATTATTGTTTTGTTTTTTGTTCTTTAATACAATATATTTAAGTTATAAAGGTCATATTAAGTGTCAAGGTCAAACTTAATGTTAGCATTGGATGTGAATTCAATTCCTTTACATTCCTTCCATGCAAAGAGTGAGTTTGTCAAGTCCTTCTTGTGAAACACTATTGTAGAAGTCATTCATGAAGTGAAGAGAATGTGTGAAAAATTATTCCTTTCATAAGAGTGTCTATTAAAAGCATAAGTGGTCATACTTATTGGTACATCACATTCATTCGTAGTTTTCATTTCAATTACATTGCAAGTAGTATCCCTTTAACCTTTTTCATAGTTAGAATTAGTAGTTAGTAGGTTTAATAAAAAGTTTTAGTGAGTGCATTAAGGGAGCCAACCCTCAATATGGAGATTATCTCCCTCCCAAAGTCACCCACACTTAGGAGAGATTCTATGTTTTAGTAGGAGTGAGAAATAACACACATTCTTATAAGGGAACACTCCTAATTGACAATAGTGAGATCCAATAAAAATAATTTATATACATGAGAATAAAACATTAAAAAAAAGGTTAAGTTAAAATGGAAACATTTGATTCAAAATGGCTAGTTTGGGGCCTAATGTATTTAGAAACTTACCAAAAATAGTTCAATTTTGTCATTTAACTTTAGAGAGATTTTTGAATTCTAGACTTTTAGTGACCATTTTGAGCATAGAAGTAGTCATCAGAATGAGGGTGAAAAGAGGACAGTGAATATAATAGTAGGAGGTGTGGTTGGGCACAATTAGGTTAGTTTTTGTTAACTTTTTTCATTTTCCCCAAATTTGAAATTTCAATCAAAATCTAGTTGAAATTCAATAAAATTTGAATTTTTTTGCTTTGTGATCATTTTTGGGTGGGTTAGATTAGTTTTTTTGTGGAATTTTATAGGTTTTAGGTAGATTATCTTAGTTTTTTTTGGGATTTTTGGGGAGTCTTTGGGTGGTTGGAAAAATCACTACTTGGGTTATGGAATCATTACCCTTTGCAAGGTAGTAGTTTTGTAACCAATATAATGGTGTCACAAATTCCATGAGGTAGTTATGATATCATTATCTTAGGGTGGTTAAAAAACCACCTAGGGTGGTTATGTTTTCACCTTAGATTAGTTTTGTAATTTCCACCTGGAATTTGGGG
Organism: Torreya grandis; assembly: GCA_037957365.1. Lineage (NCBI taxonomy): Eukaryota > Viridiplantae > Streptophyta > Pinopsida > Cupressales > Taxaceae > Torreya > Torreya grandis. The sequence continues at coordinate 1,217,378 of JARHVA010003797.1, forward strand.
TGGTTTTACATATTGAAGAAATATGAAGATTTTTAATTGATATAACAGGTGGAATTGATTTCTTTGACTAACTTAGGATACTTTAGTTTTTGTAGGGGTATTTTATTTGATGGATTAAATCCCAAGAGTAGGAGTGTCTCACTTGAGTCCTATCACTTCTAACAACTAATGACTTGGCTTTTCTTGACAGAGTGGGGATACTTCATTTGGTAGGGATCCCCCTTGTTATAGGTAGTTATTATGTCACTTATTAAAATATTGGGACCCTAATTAGATCACTTTCATATTCCCCCAAGCCCCAATATAATTGAGGATAACTCTCATAGATTTATATCAGATCATTGATCTTCCTATGATTGTATGACTGGTGTCTACTCATAATGATGACAACCATCATGAGGCCTATAACTAGGTAGATCATTTCAAATATTTTGATGCATCCAATTTGGGTGTGAAGTATAGAGTGAGACTTTTTTAGGTTAAAGTATCCATGATCCCAAATCTAAAGAAGGCCATCATTAACATACTTACCTCCTAATTAGTGGGATATAATGGCACTGATAGGGTCTTGTATATCTAGTCATTGATTATATGATGCATAGAGGAGAGAGGGGATCATTATGTTTGAAGGTAATATATGATGACATAGACTTACATAGATTTATTCTGAGTGTCTCACTTGGGAACCCTTTCTATTAGCCACCTAACCATCATTATGGGTTGGTTTATGAGAATGTGATCCCTTAATAGAAGGGGGTACCAATTATGACACCCAAATATATCAGAGCCATTAGATGGGTAGACATATTCCATTTTCATGAATTTACTTGAATCATGAGTTCTTTAATGGTGATAGACTTGATTTCCATTTCTTACCAAAACATGGTTGGGAAATGGGCCAATGAGGAAGTTTATGTTGTGGCATCCATTAGGGATACCTAGGTTTGAGATAGGTTGGTATAGATTGAGGTGAACCCTATGGGTTTTGTGCCTCATTAGTTAGGTATGGCTTATGTGGGTAACCTCCCCATCTTCAAAGTTATGTATAGGGTCACCTATAAGGAAAAATATGCAAGGATATGGTAATTGGTATGGCTCCTACTTGTGGGAGGGGTGCCTATCACTTGACCATCTTGACATTTAATTAGAGTATGAGGATAGGTTTGAGATAGGTAGTAGTAACATATTCATCCATCACTACCACCCCCACCCCCACCCCTACCACCACCAAAAGGCCATGCACAAAAATAAAAATAACTAGGAGATGGAAAGGGTGAGGCCCTAGTGCACACTGAGTTGGAAGAGGCACTTGACATAGATGAGGAGGAGGTTTCAAATGATAAATCTTATCTTGAGTGGCAAGAGGGAGATCTAGGTAAATTATTGATTTTTTTCATTCATGATTATAGCTTATATTTTGATTTCTTTTAGTTACATAGCTGATTTTGCATATGTTATATTTTATCATGTCAATTGGATCTAATTTATATTATGTTCCCTATGATTAAAGATACTATGGACATATGGAGGAGGAGGATTAGGGATACCTTGATCAATCTATTTCAATTGAGAACTAGTTAGACATGAGACAAGTTTTTGGTAGATCCTAGGCTTATTATGGGGATAGAGCATCATAAAAATGTGTTTTATATAGTGTGCCATGCCTCAATGATGATGATGAGATTGAGGATAATGAACAACACTTTCTTATCTCGGGTAAGGAGAGTAGAGGCCTTGGTGGAAACCATGGTGGGAGGAAGAGGCAACATATCCTCTAGTCATAAGACATGAAGGATAACATCAAAGTAAGGTTTAGGTAGGGATGACCCTCCTAAATACCAACCTAAAAATAAGGAGGAAACATCAAAGGGAGGCATAATTAGGATACATCATCATAGCCAAATCCCCAAACATTCTTCCACCTTAGCTCCATCTCAGAGGAAGAGGATAGGATTTTGAGACTTGTTACAGATGCTTTTTTGATATACCATTGTAGATGTTAATTATTTTTGTTATTGCTTGAGGAATATTAATCCTACATAGAGGTGTTTTCATTAGATATTTTTATTATATAAACCTAATATTTTACATGATATATATATATATATATATATATATATATATATATATATATATATATATATATATATATATATATATATGTATGAATGTTTTGGCATATCTCTCATTGATCATTATGTGTTTTGATTCTTTATTTTCATATTAGATTCTTAGTTCATGAACCTTTTTTGAATATATATGTGAATGTGTGTGTGTGTGTGTGTGTGTGTGTGTGTGTGTGTGTGTGTGTGTGTGTGTGTGTGTGTGTGTCTTTATTTTTGATATGTTATTATGTGGAAATGCTTATATATATGTGGAAACAAAATGTATGTAGATTATTTAATGTGATGGATACAAATATGTAACTATGACTATGTTAATTTTTATATTGAAAGTGATTACATAACTTATTTATTTACACACTATATGAATTTCTTTTTGTATCAAGGGATGAAGGGTAAAATAGTATAAATGTGAGATGAACCATAAATTTAAGTTTCATAAGAAAAAGTAAGACTACCTAATCCTTACGAGCAAAGAGGAATATGTACCTCTGATTAAACTTATAAAATATTGACTATATTAGATTTACCAAGAGAGAACTTGCATTAATAGAAATAATAAATGGGAAAATGTTACCTTATTTAAATGTAAACATATAGAAAAATCCATTTGTATAAATTTATTTTTAGACACTCTTTCTGATTTGACATTGCTTTTACATTTATCATTTATTTTTCTTTACGACCCCTACACCTATTCTCATGTGACCAAGAAGAAACATGGGCTCATCACCAAAGGATATATATATGTGAGTAAGGGGATATCTCCCTAATGCCAAAACCATGTAAACAATAATATGTGAGGGATAAACATCAAGGGATAACAAAGGGAAATAGATGTATGGTTTTAAATTTTATATTTGCATAAGCTTTTGATTTTCATAGAAGCATATACTTTTTTATTTGTAAGGCCTTCACCCCCAAACCTTGGCTCCATAAAAATAATAAGAAGAAAGGGATCACTGCTAAGGGCCAATATGGGTAAGTAAATTTATTTTATTTTAGGTGTGATAATGTTTTATTTTCTAAAGTCATTGTAAAAGGGAGACTCTATCATAGACAAGTTTCTAGACTCCACTGTAGGTTAGAAATTTTCTAAGTTTGTGTAAGATGTAGGGAAAGAGGTGTAATCTATTCATAATAAATAAGACAAAGACTAATGTGGAATGATAATTTATATAATACTCTATAGAGGGTGATATAATAATGGAGTGACATGGCATGCTATATTCTAAAAGTTTTTATTTTGTATGAACTAACCAACTAAACAATCATGAAATAACACATCTAATATGAAGGTGAATATAAAACCTATAAATGCAATGAAAATGAGAAGTGATGTGTAAGAGTTTTTAGTGATGTCATGGAAATGTAATGGAGGTGTCCTAGTGAGTAGATGAAGTGATTTAATAGTTTAAGTGACAATGATAAAGTGTCCAATGTGCTTGTCCTAGTGTGCTTGAAGTTGGCTTGGTTGATCTTTAGTTTTGGCATGGTTAGAATTGTCCAAGGATGAGTATGGAGTATTGATAATTTTAAAGATGTCCCTAATATATTTTTTTATGATTTGAGTGCTTGTTTACTTCATTATAATTCATATAATAGTCCATATTTATCATCTAGATAGTTTAGGTCTAGTGGCATAAAATCTGAGTAGGCAGTTTGATGACATCACCATTACCACATGTGGATGAGTGAGGGGGAGTTGGTCATATGGTTGTGATAAAATATATACCTAGTTTACATTAACTAAATCCTAGGTCATGTTCCTAATAAAATTAAAAGATATGAAAGTGCAAATTTGGGCTCCTAGGAATTTCGATAGTGTTCTCCCATAGCCAAATATACAATGTCACAAAAAGAGCCAAGTCAGCATTTTTATGGTGGCATATATCACACATGTAGACATTTTAGGAGAATTTGATCATATGGGTTTATTAATTTTTGTATCTATTTTATTTTTGATAAATTTTATATCATGCTTGAAGCATGAAAAACATTATGTAGGAGCAAAATTAGTCTCCTAGATAAATTCTAAGCATAGTTGGCTCTGTGACTTAAGATTTTGGGAAGGCATTTTAATGGTGATATATCTCACACCCATGAAGTTTATATGAGTATTTTGTTATATTGATGTATTATCCTATGTGAGGATATAATATGGTAAAAATTTGAGATCATGAATCTAATCACTAGAAGAGTTATTGAGGTCCAAAGTAGGCTTTCTAGGCATATTTACATGATGTTAAAGATTTAGACCTAGTGGAGATCCAAAATTTCATGAGAGTTTATATATTAAATGTATATAGTGTGCATTAATTTAAAGAGGTAAAATTATTTGATGGTTAATAGAGTTAAATATCAAGACCAAATGAAGATCCAACAGTGCACAGGTGATTGTATAGATCATGATCTAACGGAGCATATTGATCAAGATGGTAAAAAGCAGTTGAGATTTAATGACTGAGAAAAGGTATAAGATAAGGATATAATGGTGAGAATTTTTTCATATGGATTGATAAAATTATACATGATGCATGATGAATGATGAATACCTAACTGATATGCAAATATTGACAGAGTGCATTGAGTCAAAGTTTCTATGGTACACAAGATGAGGTCAAAGTGATTAAGGTTTAACATTTGAGTATTGGTGCCTATGTGTTAAAGATTGAATGAGATTGATGGTGTGTGTTTTAATATAAGTTAATAGAATATGAGATGTGATAATTGTGTTCAAGGTTTAACTGTGACTGTTGCCATTTGAATATTTGAATTTTGCAAATGAAAATACTAGTATCTAGTTTATGTGCCATATCTTTTGATCTATGTAGAATTTACTCATGGTTTGAAAATAAAAGCTATAGAGGATTCCAAGGAACATTTGGAAATATGAATTTAAAGGTCTAATTATATATATATATATATATATATATATATATATATATATATATATATATATATATATATATATATATATTGAGCTCTAAAGTTGACTATGTGTTTGTGCATGTTCTGCAAGTAACCCAATAATGGTAATTGAACTCATTTTGATGATGTTTTGATGTCTCATGATGAATTAACATCTTGGGAGTGTTTTATAATCCATGAAGATGATCTATGTGGTTTTTTTAGGTGTGATCAATAATTATTATATATGAAAAAAAGTTAAGAAGTTGACTATGTGTTTGTTCATAGTGTTCCTATGCACCATGTCAGTGATTGAGTTCTTTGAGCATACACAGAGGTGAGAATGAGTTACTATGATAATTTTAGGATATCTTAGGGGAAATAAGGAGTGTAATTATGTATTTATAAGTGGTAATATGTTTATTAAGGTAATAAATGGGTGAATAGGTCTCTATGAGACCTATAAGGGCCTTATTAAAAGGTGTAGTTGCTTAAGGGTGGTTTATAGGTGCCATGGATGAGCTATGAAATTTTTAATAAGCTATGTATTCATGTGAGATATGCCTTAAGGTTCAAGTCATGCTTAATTTCTAATCAAGGTGTTGATTATCAAGTATGCTCTATAAATAGTGAAATCAAATATGGTGATTTCTAGACTTTTGAGAAAGAGACTTGGGAGAGATTTGAGAGAGAATTGTATATAAGAGAGTTGGAGATCAAAGGAAAGGAGAGGAGAGTGATAGTGACCATATATAGGGTTGATGAGTATATAATATTAAGGATTGTGTGTATGATTTATAAGTCATGTTTTTGATGATAGTAAAGCATTCTTATAGTTTAAAGTTGTGCGAAGAGATCTGAGTGTGCATATGATGACTATTTAAGTGGAGAGATATTGTGGCATGCCTATGTGAGAGGCCTATATGAGTTAGAGAGAGAGTTTTAATAGTTTCTATATAATCAAAGGTCTATCATTAGGTGTTAAGGACATTAGTTCTAAGGTGGAAGTGTTATTTTCAAGGAGGGTCAAAAGGACTTGATCTTCCTTAGGGACAATTGTTACTTGTGGAATAGGGTTTCAATAAAGACCTTTGCACAAAAGGACTTGACTAGAAAATTGGTCAGAAGGACTTGATCTCTTATGGGTACATGCTCCTTGTGAAACTATCATTTCACTAAAGGCTTTAGGTTAGAAGGACTTGACCGAGGTTCCTGATCAAAAGGACTTGATTAGTATCTTATTTGTGATCATATTATAGGATATTAGTCCATGTTTTTTCAAGATTGAGAGTGTATTTTATCCCTAAATAGGGTTTCCCATGTAGATATTTTGTTATGTATGTGATCTTGCATTATGTTCATTATTCACTATTGTAAATGATCAATATGCTTCATGAATGATTGTATTGAATGCTTAAGTATTTTCAAGGGTTTGTAAATTGAATTGGATTATTTTCCATCATTTATTAACCCCACCTTAGTGGATTATACCTCTAATAATTGGTATAAGATCTAGGTCTTTTGGTAAAAAATTGAAGGTGATCCAAGGTACAATGGTTAGTTAGAATGTGAAAGGTGATTTCTCTACTAATCAAACATCGATGTTTAATGGATCCAATTATGAATTTTGGAGTTCTATTATGAATACATACATTATGTCCCTAGGGTTTGATGTATGGAAATCTATTTTAGATGATTATGTTGCTCCTACTATTCATCCTTCTAATGTTGTAGATAAGAAGCTATTTAAGAATAAATTTGAGGTAATGAGTGCCATCACTTATGGTCTTATAGAAACTAAGTTCGCTAAATTAATTATTTTCACATATACTAAGGAAATATGGGATAAATTGAAGACTATTTTATAGGGAGATTCAAAGGCCAAGTTGGCAAAGTTACAAACTCATCAATGATAATTAAAGAGCCTTAAAATTAAAGAAGAATATTTTATGGCATCCTTTATGCAGAGAGTTGATGACATTATAAACACCATCATAGGTTTTGGAGAGAACCTTGAAGAGGTTAATATAGTTCAAAAGGTATCAAGGTGTTTATCTCTCAAGTTTGATCCAAAAGTATTTACTATAGAAGAAAGTCATGATCGTACTCAGTTGAAGATAAATCAATTACATGGAACCCTTAATACACATAAAATGAGAGTAAATGATGATATAACACCAAATAAGGAATCACAATTCAAAAAAGAGATAAATCCAAAGCGAGGTCCAAGGTAAGAAACCCAAGGAAGATGACATTTCTGATCTTGATGAGGATGAACTAATTACTTTATTTATAAGGAAATTGAAAACAAGTTGACAATATTTAAATTTTAGTAAAATTGGGTCAAATTATAAATATTTAAACTTTTTAAAATTTTCCCATATGTCTAATAGGGTCTCATGTGTGTCTAGACATTTCACCTATCCTTGCTCTAACCTTGGTTTAAGCCTATCTTCCCTGTACTTGCTTAGTCAACCAAAGTCAACATTGGTAAACTCTTGTAAAAAATGGTAAAATGATAAAATTATGTTATAATTGTCTTAATATTTCCATTTACATTTTTTAATGTTCTTGTAAGTCATAAAGTTTTCCCTTTACTAAGTTTTATATGCCGAAAGTGTCTTTTTGTCACATTTTTTTGGCTCATTAAATGACTTGTACGATTTGGTTACAAAATAAAATTTGTCACCAAGAAATTTTTTAATGTGGATAAGGTTATAATATGTTAGTAAGAAATTATATGGTAGTCAATAAGCAGTTTCATGTAATGAAAATAGGGAAAACTCCTCCAAAATAGCCCTTTAATGGCACTTGTATGGACTTGGGAAGTCCATCTTCAGCTTAAAATATGAGAATGTGTCTCTTAATATCCATAAGGTATTTAAAACACTTTTTTTACATAGAAAATTTTATAAAATTCAGCTTTATATTCTACTCCTTTCTTGCCTTTGCAAGCCAAGAAGAGTCAATTTCAATTGCTTGATACAGTCTGTACAAATGGAGTTGGGAGGAATGATATTGGGGGTTGAGAGGTTACTCATTATAATTAAAATTCATATAAATAATTATAAGTTTCATCTCTTCTCATTTATGAACCATTGATAAGAATCCAGGTAGCTTTTTATGCTCTTGCATTCATGAGGGGTCCCTGTTTGAGCTAGTTATTTAAATATTTTGTTTTGTTTTATTTTGATCTTTTTGATTATTTCATATGTTTATTAGGGCCTATCCATAGGTTTTAAATTTTTATCTTATATTTTTAAGTCTCAAGGATTTAATAAGCCTCTTCTAGGCTTGTTCTTGGTTATAGATCATACTCACTATTATGCACCAAAGAAATACTCACGTATATGTCCCTTGATGATGTCATCCTTATGAGTGAGATTGATTGACATATTTATAATCCTATAATATTTATATATGGTGTTTAAATATTTTATTGAATAATACAAGGTACATATGCATATATGTTATCCCATTGTTCATGTTTAATTCATTGTTGGTGTGCCAAATATCCACCTACAGATGATTCAGTAAGGCTCAAAGAGCTATTTTGAAGCACTTGGAAAATAATGGATATTATATTAATAAAAATCATATATTTTAAGGGATAATATTATGTATTTAAGGTTATAATATTACCAAATTAAGGTGAAGAGTCCTTCTCAAATTAAATATTGTGTTTAAGACCATTTCCCCTAAAAGGGCAAAATAATTCACAAGGCACTTTTGTGAAATCCAAATAAATGTGAGGAGCTTAGAGTTGAGAAACCTTAGTATATTAATTTAGTATAATCTACCATATAAAGTTACCTTGCCAATTTTTTAGGAATAAATGGTGGAAGGTGATGTTTAAGGGCCTCAAATATGCCCATAAACACACTGAAAACATTCAATGACATCTACAAGGGTTTGTCCCTTAAATAAATTTGATTTCAAAATGGTGATTATAAACCTTCTTTCATGATCAATTATTTCTGGATGGTGAAATTTATCAATTGGGCATATTTATCATCAAGTAAATATTACAAGATTATTTTTTCAACCCATACCTTTCCTCAATCTGTACAAAGTGTCTTAGTTCACCTACAATTGGGTAGGAAAAAGTGAGTTTTTGATGTTTTTATGGTGTTTGAAGCATATTTAAGGTATAAAATAGATAAAATTAAAATATTATTACATTAATATATTTTTAAAGGATTCATACACACCATAAAAAATATTTCTCACAACCACCTCCACCTACAGGCAAAGTCAACAGCATGTCTCAGTCGAGTGGGCAGTGAGCTAGCTCGGTGTGTAGTTGGGATGGTTAGACACTTAGATTATTTGAATAAGAAGAGGAATTTTGAGTAATATAAAATGATTCATTAGGACTATTTTGGAATTATTAACAAGCTAATTAAGAACATTGACACCTATAGGCAGGGGAAGAGGAGAATTTGTCACAGTCAGCCATGACAAACCCAATTTTATAGGATCAAGTGTATAGAAGAGTGTGTGAGAGGTTGGAAAAGAAAATGGAGAGTGAAATAATGTTAAAAATGGTAAAAATCACATCAAAATAATCCCACAAACACAAAACTATTGAAGATGAGGCACTTTCAAGTGCAAATATAGTCAATTTTCCAAAACCCTACAACCGATTTCCTAGGCAAAGTCTGTCTTGAAAATGGTGAGAGTTAGAGGGTAAAATAACTAAATAAGGAGATTAAATTTTTTCTTATATCACCCTTTCCACTTTTATGATCCTAAAAAAATGTTTGTTTTGTGTGTAAAATATGGTAAGTGCCCCCTATTTTGTTTTAGATAGGGGACACTCCCCTAGGCTCATACGCAGATAGTCTTGAGAGATGATTATGAAAATAAACCAAAACCCATGGAAAAATTATAGGAATTTTTGAAGAGATGTAATAAATCCATACCAAAATTATAAATTAAGCTATAATGTTTGAGGTCAAATAAGGTACTATATGCACTAAGTTTTGTAGGCAAGGTAATTAGGCAAGGTGCAAGCCTAACCCCAAATGAGAAACCATTTTTAATTGTATCATTTGTAAATCATTATAATTATTTATATCATGTACATGGGGTTATATCTGAGGTTTTTAAACCATAAAAATGTAGGGTAATCTATTATGAGGTTAGGTTGAGCCTAAGTCATAGGTTAGGTCTACTAGACCTAATATGAGGCCTAATGCATAGAAGTAGTCCTATCACTTATTGGATTAAATGAACATTAATTACACGTGGGATATGTTACTTGGGATATAACATAGGTTATTTATCCTTTATATTTAATATAAGTTCTCCAAGAAGCCATTTTTGTCTTGAAGTGCACTTAGATCATGCAGAATGTACAAAAGGACACAAATGGCTATCTTAGAATGCTTGGAACTTCTCTAAGGATTTAAATGGAGACTCAAGATATTCAAGGAGGTTTTAGAGGGTCCATAGGAATCCTTAAATGTAATTTTTATATAATTCTAATGTGTATCCTTTATAAACAAAGGCTAAGACTAGATACCTCCCTAAAACCCTCACAAACCCTAATTGGGAATATATTGGGAAGATAAAGAAAATGGAGCATCCAAATGGAGTGTAAAGGATAGGTAAATGACTTAAATATACAAAGGACTCTCTAGAGACCTACCCCATGTGACTAAGTTATACCCTACTTGTATGAAAGAGCTACAACAAGGCTTATTTTGATATATTTATGTGTTTTATAGGTATGAAGAAGTTTAAAAAGATGAAACCACTTTTAGGAGAGATATTGGGACATGTTATAAGTCCTCATGTCCATATATGGACCTATCCAACCTCTTAAGTTTTTATACTACCTTCTTTATCTTAGCCAATCATAGTGAACAAGTAGTAAACACTTAGTGAAAAGGGTAAAACTATAATTGGGAAGCCTTTTAATCCTTGATTCATAAATATAATGACTTGGACATTATTGAAAGGTTTTATTACTCATTGTGCATGGATTATAGTGTAGAATAGGAAAAATTTAGTGTGACAAGTGTGAGAGGTGTATGAGAAGGAGTTATTTGTAACTATTTGAGATGATTGCTGATGTCTAAAAGGATATGAATGGTTTGAGATCATTATAATGCATGTAGAGGCTTATTAATAACCCATACCCCTAATATCAACCATCATAATTGACCCTATTTAGTGAAGACGTAGTCTAATGAAGGCAAATCAGGAGGGTGGTTTCACAAACAAGCAAAAGAGCATTTACGCCACATATGGAGGAGTTAGATGAGTTTGAGAGATATTTATACTTATTTCTATTATAATAAATATCTAATTATTAATTACATGCTATTATAACTCCTTATTTCTTTACAAGTGTCTTAGTGACTCTTTAACTTCACCTTCTCTCTCTTCTCTCACATTTGCTATATATACTAGCCTTTGTAGTTGTTGTATGGATCTCTCCACCTGAGTATCGCAAAGCCCTACTTAAATTTTTCCTTGAACTAATAAATAATGTTTTTTTTACCTAATTAATGATTTAAATAAGTGAATTTCATGGTTATTGGTCTTGTTCAAGTGTATTTTTCTTACCTTGACATGTTATCTTTCATAATGCCTTATGCAAATTGAAAAATCTCTTTTGCAGGTTAGCAAGAAGTGTCTAATGTTGATTTTAGGAATAGTGAGTATCTTATCCATTAGTGTTTCTATAATACCTATTGTATAATTCCTCCTACCCTAATCTCTCTTTAAGACTCCATGATTGAAATATTGATCTAGAATAGGAGTGTTTAATTGGATGAAGTGTGTGTGTGGGATTCTCTTTGGTTCTAAGTGCATTGTAATTGGTGTGACTAGACCATATATTTAGTGTATCAACTCCCCTAGATTAGATTTGTTTTATTTTATTTATCTCACTTTTCACCCTGAAAATTTAGTAATATGTTCAATCCTAAGTGGTACATCAAGGGAACTAGCCCTAATATAGAGGCTCACCTTAAATTTAGGTCACCCAAAGCCCTGAGGTGTTTCCATAGTGCCACTTGAATAAATATAGTTGAAACATCTCCTTAAGGGGTGAAATTTTAAGTGATAACAATTTTCAGCATGCTTGGTGGGATATAATAGTCCATTCCTTAATGAGTTTTGGTGTTCTCCTCAAGATATCAACCTTTAGAGGCAATTCCACTAAGCACCAATGGTGACTCAAATCATAAATCTACTAGTTAAGAAGTCCAAATACTCTAATTGAAGTTGTTTTCTTGTTATATAAAATTATCATGAATGATTCATGGATAATTTTGATTTTGAATTTGTCTTAACACAAGTTGGTGAGACATATCCATCTTTGCCTATCCCTTATCAATATGAACAAGTCTTTGGTCAGTCTTGTCAATCTCAATATGACCATATTCAACCCTCCTAATCTTATGTTTCACCTAGTTCACATAGTTCCTCTCCAAGTCAATCCATTTAAAGTTTTAAGAAGACTCTCATTGGTTATAAAGATTATATGTTAGACATTGATACTAAAAATGGTTGTGGTCAAGTCATCCCTAGTGATTGTGTCAAGAGTGTGAGGGATGCTTTAGAGCTAGTCAATAGAGAATGAATGCCCATTGAGAAAGATAATTGGCAAGGACTTATGGGTGAAATTATTGATTTTTTTGGTCTAGTTTTACACATATAAAAGAGGTTGAAAGCTCATGAACTAGCTTAATCTTGGTAGTTCCAATACACCCCACATCAGCATTCAAGTTTGTCAACTATGCCTATTCAAAATAATAATCCAATAATTTTTCAAAATGCCTCAAGTCCTTCACGCATTCCCCAAATTTTCCCTGCTTGAAAATCCATCCAAGAGAGTATCCAAAGGAAGGAGGATAAAATTGTTGAGCAAGTTGATCCATATCACAACTTGATTAGAGAAGGTTTTGAGAGAAGAAAGATAATGTTGGAGGCTCATCTTCATAAGGAGATTGAGTTAGCAAAGAAACATTTCACACAATCCATCATGGTAGAAAAAAATGTGGTTTCTAAGCCTACCTTCCCAAGTTGGAGACAAGATGATAATCCCAAGGAAATCCCAATTTTACTAATCCTATCATTTACCCCTCCATTTTCATATCAACCCCATGAATAACCCTTTAATCCTAGCTTCCCAAGGTGGAAAGAATTAGTGGTAGCTTGTGGAAAGAAGGATAAATAATATATAAGTGGAGAAGTTAGAAGTGGAAAAAAAATTGAACCTACTTAATTACCTCCCACCCTTCCTCAATAATCTTGTTACCCTTCATCTCAATTTCTTTCTAATTCCTTTCCTAATGAAGATCCTATCTACCCCTAAGAGAAGATATTTCAAGAAAGCCTTGCCAAAAGAATTGAGTAATTAGATCTCAAAATGTAGAATATCTTATCTATTCAAAGAAAGATTAAAACAAATGAAGTCATTGAAGATAATATGGATTAGTTTATTAAGGATAAATTAGATTCTAATAGTGAGGAATACATTTCTCCTTGGAAGCCTTCTTGGGATAAAATTCCTAGTTTTGAGATGCTTAGTATTGGTACCAATAAGAGGGAGAAGGATATGGAGATTTAAGATTGGATTGATGATAAGGAAGAGCTAACTCCTTATGAAGAAACATCAGATTGTGATGATGGGGAAGAAGACCTTACTTGTAGTGAAGTAAAAGTCTTGGAAGAACTTATTTTCAATTCCAAAGAAGAAGAAGTTTCTTTTGTTATTCCCTTTCATGATGCTAATAAAAAATATGATGATGAATTGTGGTAGAGATTTGAAGACATTTGCAATGAATTTGAAGGTTTCATGGAGCCTAAAATTCCTTTGGAGATGACTATAAGACATGGTAAGAAAGATAATATGTTTCAACAAGAAGACATGTGTCACCCATATATGCAAATGTTCAAAGAATATGAATATAGTGAGAAGGAAATAATCCTAAGAACACAAACCCAAGTTGTCAAGGAGAAGATATGTGTTGAGAGGTATCATCATCAAGAGGCTCTAAACCATGATGGAGTAATCCATGATGACTATGAATTTTTTGAAGAAAGTTTGAAGATTGATTCTAGAACCACATGTGAAGCTATGCCTACAAACATAAAGAATAAGTTTTAAAAAGAAACACTCATAAAATTCCATGATACAAGACTTCATGAAGGGTTTTAAGAATTTTTAATAATATAAAAGAACCATGAAGCCTTTTAATAGGACAAAAACATTCAATAGGTTGTTCCATTCATGAGAATGTAACTCTACCATAATGAGACAAAGGAGAAACAATATGAGGTATCTTTCCAAGGTCAAGAAGAGTTTATTTACCTTGGATACTTGTTTTAGATGACTCCATCATAAGACATGCCAAGCCAAGGAGTAAGAAAGGAGAATGAGCCATCTAGAACTACATCCAAAAGCAAGCATGCTTGGCATCCTCATTCATCTCATGAAGAAGGAGATTCAAGGTAATTTAATTTTGATCTAGGAAGGGAGGTATGTTTGGTTTGATGTACATACTTGGTTTGTTTTCTATTGTATCTAGTGTTCCCTAAGTGCTTAGTAGCACAAGTGTGCCTTTACTTTGTGATTTTTCTTGGTCTTAGTGTGTGTTTTTCCTTCCTTTATGTGTTTTGAGGTCAATAATATGTCTTGTTAGTCAATTCAAGGTTTTATATTACTATTTTTATAGTTATTTTGACTCCCTTTCCCAATGGATAGGATAAGGCTATTGGTCCTTAACATAGGCAAGCATGTTACCCTTAGGAATTGCCAAAAGTGTTGACCAAATTTAAATTTTAGTCAAATTGGGTCAAACCCTACATATTAAATTTTTTAAAAAGGATCCCATATGTCTAATAGGTCTCATGTGTGTCTAAACATATCACCTATCCTTTCTCTAACCTTAGTTTAAGCCTATCTTCCTTGTACTTGCCTAGTCAACCTAAGTCAACTCTGATCAACTTTGGTCAAACATGGTCAAAGGCTCAAATTATGTTAGAATTATTCTAATATGGTCGTTTAAATATTTTAAGGTTTTCCTAAGTCATAAATTTTCCCTTTGCTATGTTTTATATGCCAAAAGTGCCCTTTTGTCACATATTTTTAGCTCATTAAATGACTTATATGGATTGGTTATGGAAACAAATTTGTCACCAAGTAAATTTTCAATGTGGATAAGGTCATAATATGTTAATAAGTAGTTATATGGTAGTCAAGAATTAGTTTCATGTATAAAAATAGGGAAACTCCTCTAGAAAAACCCCTTAATGGCACTTATAGGGACTTAGGAAGTTCATATTTAGCTTAAAACATGGGAATGTGTCTCTTCAGATCCCTAAGGTATTTAAAATGCTTGGTTTTCATATAAAGGGTTAGAAAATTTAGTTTTATCTTTTGTTCCTTCTTTCTTGCCTTTGCAATCCAAGAAGAGTCAATTTCAAATGCTTGATATAGTTTATATAGATGGATTTGGGAGGAATGATCTTGGGAGGGGTCTTAGTATACTTAAAATTCATGGTAAGAAGTTTGATTTTCATGGATCCTCCTTTATGAACCATTGCTAAGAATCTAGGCAATGTTTTATGCTCTTGTATTCATGAGGGGTCCCTATTTGAGCTAGTTTATAAATATTTTGTTTTGGTTTGATGGTTTTGATTGTTCCATATGTTTCTCAAGACCTCTCCATAGGTTTTCTATTTTTCTCTTAGATTTGGAAGTCTCAAGGATTTAATAATCCTTTTCTAGGCTTGTTTTTGGTTATAGATCTTACTCACTATGATAAACTAGAGAAATACTCACCTATAGGTCCTTTGATGATGAAATCCTTAGGAGTGAGAGTGATTTACATATTTTTAATCCTCTAATATTTATATATGGTGTATTGGCATATGTGAGGGAAGCATATAGGGTCCATATGCATATATATTGTCCCATTGTTCATGTTAAATTCACTGTTGGTGTGCCAAATATCAACATATAATTGATTTAGTAGGGGTCAAAGAGCTATTTTGAAGCACTTAGAAAGTAATGAAGCTTATATTAAGAAAAATGATAGTTTGAAAGGGATCCTATTATGTATTATAGGTTATAATATGACCAAAAAAAGGTGAGGAGTCCTTCTCAAAGTCAAGATTATGTTTAAGACCATTTCCCCCAAAATAGAAAAATAGTGCACAAGGCACTTTTATGAAATACAAATAAATGTGAGGAGCTTAGAGTTGAGAAAAATTAGTGTATTAATTTATTATCCTCTACCATAGAAAATGACCTTACTAAATTTGAAGGTGGAAGATGATGTTTAAGGGCCTCAAATATGCCCTTAAACACAATTAAAACATTTAATGACATCTGCAGGGGTTTGTCCCTTAAACAACTTTGCTTTAAATTTTTTTATTATAATTGTTATTTCATGATCAAATATTTATTGATGTTGAAATTTATCAAGTGAGCATAGTGATCATCAAGTAAATCTGACAGGATGATTTTTCCAACCCATAACTCTCCTTCATCTATACAAAGTGTCTCAGTTCACCTATAATGAGGTAGGAAAAAGTGAGTTTTTGATGTCTTAATGGTGTTTGAAGTGTATTTAAGGTATGAAATAGATAAAATTCAAATATTTTTATCTCAATATATTTTTAGAGGATTCATACACACCATAAACAAGATATCTCACAGCCACCTCCACCTATAAGTAGGGTCAACAAGCATGTCTAAGTCAAGTGGGTAATGAGCTAGCTCAATGTGTAGTTGGGATGGTTAGGCACTTAGATTATTTTCATAAGGAGATACATGTTGAGTGATGTCAAGATTTACTAGGATTATTTTGTAATTATGCAAAATCTAATTAATAACATTGAAACCTACAAGTAGGGGAGGAGGAGAAGTTGTCACAGTCAGCCATGACAAACCTAGTATTGTGGGTTCAAGTGCATATAAGAGTTTGTGATAGGTTATAAAATAAAATTGAGAGTGAAATAATGTTCACCATGGTTAAAATAACTTCAAAATACTCCCACAAACATAAACCTATCCAAGTGGAGGCACTTTCAAGTGTAAATACAGTCAATGTTCCAAAACCTTACATGTCTTTTCCTAGACAAAGTCTATCTTGAATATGGTGAAAGTTAGAGGGTCAAATGATCGAGTAAGGAGATTGAAATTGGTAAAAATCACCCTTGAAAATTTTATTATCCTACAAAATGGTTTGTTTTGTTATTAAAATAGAGGAATTTCCCCTTGTTTTGTCTCAGATAAAGGGCACTCCCCTAGGCTCATAAGCAGACAGACTTGAGAGATGAGTATGAAACATAGACCAAAATACATGGAAAAATTATAGAAAGGTTTTAAGAGATGTATGACATCCATACCATAATTATAAATAAATCTATAAGGTTTGAGGTCAAACAGGGTACTCCATGTAACAAGGTTTATAGGTAGGGTAATTAGGCAAGGTGCAAGCCTAACCCCAAATGAGAAACCACTTTCAGTTATAGCATTTGTCAAGAATTATAATGATTTATATCATGTCCATGGGGGTATAAATGATGTGTTTGAACCATAATAATTTATGGGAATCTATTAGGGGGTAAGGTTCAGCATAGGTTGCAGGTTAGGTCTACTAGACCTAATATGAGGCCTAATGCCTAAAAGTAGTCCTATCATTTCTTGGATTAAATGAACATTGAAAACATGTGGGATATGTTTATTGAAATCTACAAAAGGTTATTTAACCTTCATATTATAGAGGAATTCTCCAAGAATCCAATTTTGGCTTGAAGTGCACTCAGATCATGCTAAATATAGAAAAAGGACATGAATGGCCATCTTAGAACAAGGAGGAATCACAATATGATCATGAAGATGATGGTCCTACTAAAAATGAAGCTCTTTTGATGGCTGAGGAAGGAAGTTGACCACATCATAAGGAGTTTACATAGAGTGATTTAGATAATGATGAATATGAGGTAGATTATGAGATTGTATTGATGAATGCTCTTAAAGAACTAAAGATTGAGAATAAGATGAATAAGAAGATGAAATATAAACTCAAGGAATTTGAGGAAAAATTCAATGTATTTGAGGCAAGAATGGATGAAGATGCCAAGGAACATAAAGATATGGTCAAGCATCTTAGTTTTCAATTAGAAATTATGTCTACAAGACTAAAAGCTAAAGAAGATGAATGTGCATGGTATGTAATTGAAAATGAGTCAATAAAATCTAAGTTAAAGAAGGTATCTAGTAAGGTAATGTCATTTGTGAGATTTGAAAATAGATCAAGTGATATAGGCAACATTTTGAATGATCAAAAGCATGAAAGTGATAATACTGGTCTTAGATACAAAGAATAACCAAAGACTACAACTCAAGATAAGATGAAGACTAATGTGAACAAGGTGGATCAGCCTTTAAAGACAAATCAAATCATATAACCAAATGTCATGAGGTATGTAAATTTTAATGGTTATTTTTATACTTGTAATTAGTTTGGGCATAGAGATATAATTTAGAAGACCTATTAAGAATGAATTTTCATGGAACTATTATGGGGGGTTCCAATTAAAAGGTATAAGCAAGGTTGAGTGTTTCAAATATCATGATGTGGGACACTTTGAAATATGTTATCCTTTTAAGGTAAGATAAGATGAGTTTCCTTCAAAAAATGTTGAGTGTTATAGTTGTTATGATATAGGACACATTACAATATATTTTCCAAATCTAAAAAGGAAGAAATAACTTCTAGAAAAAAGTATGACATGCTTCAAATATGAACAGAGAGGTCACATTGCTAGGTTATGCAAGCAAAGTCCTACAAGCTAGAAAAGGTTCAATCAGGATCCAAGAATACAAGGAAGAAGGAAAGTTAACTCATGGAAACTAAAGGTGATAAGTATGAATCATGTTGAATCTATAGGTCCCAGTAATCTTTTTTCTATGGTAGATAATGCTTTAGAAGTTGAAGAATGCCAAGGGATATCATTGTCTACTCATGTTGAGAATAAAGTGATCAAGCTCAAAGAGAAGACCAAGGTGCTAGTTGAAGCTAGTTATGAGGTATGTATGGATCCAAGTGAACATATTGTTGTTGTTGAACAAATTCCTAGTGATGAGGATCCAAGCTACAAAGAAGATTCTTTAGATGAAAAGGTGTGCCATGAATCTATGTTTTCTCCATGTATTAATAATCCAATCATCAAAGAAAAGGAAAATGTTTTAGTGGTTGAGGAAGCTATTTCTCTAAATACAAAGAATAAGAAGAAGAAGAAGAAGAAGAAGAAGAAGAATAACTATAAGTATCAATTGAGAAAGGAGGAGAAGAAATACAAGGAGTTGTTTTTGCTTTAGAGCATTGAGGTATAAAGGGTGTCTTTATCTATGTTTTTTAAAAGACTCCTTTCATTGGAGAAGCAAATCTTGTTGTGGTGTTCCTTTAGATGATTATAAGAAGACTAGATTTGAGTGTTCTCAATTGGGACAGGTGTGCCTAGGTGGGAGATATGGTAAGGTGATGTCATGATGTTGATAACTATATTTAGAATATTCTATAGGGTTAGGTTAAAGGTTTCCAGATGACAAAGGAGGATTTGTGTTTTTTAAAGGTAATATTTTTTCATAAAAAGGTATGTTGACCTTACTATAGAATGTTCTAGGCTTTATGATCTAAAGGTATGTTGAAGTCAAATTGAAGATTTTTCTTTGCTCTTGGGTTTTCTAGTTTATGCTTATGAGTATGCAGGTCTTAAAATGGGTTATAAGAAGTCAAGGTTCTTAATGGTGTGGAATCTCAAATATTGGTCCAAAAATTTATAATGGTTGTATCTATGTGTACAAGAAGTTTCAAAAGTTGATAATGATTGGAAGGTGCTATATTGACTTTGTTTATTTTGAGATTCTAAGGTTTTGGGTCTACTGGAAAAGTGGTCTACCTTATGAGTTGAGGTCTAAGGATTTTTAATATGTTGAATGGGCCAAATGGGCTGTCAAATAGAGCTCCATATACATTTTAGGGTTTGTGGTTTTCAAGTTATTCATTCAAAAAATTTAGTAAATTGGAGGCCTAATTGGATAGTAGCTTTGTGAAGGAAGTATGTTTCATAAGATGAGATATGTTTTTTAAATTTGTGTGATTTATGGGGAATATAATATTTCTCTAAATATGAAGTTTTAGGTCTTGAATGTGTGTCTACTAGAAGTTGTGGGAACTACGAGTTTTAGGTAGGGCTACAAGGAGACTAGACAAGCCTAGTGAGAAGAAATGTGATTTTTGTTTAGTTTCTCAAAAAAGAGAAAGTCATGAGTATTTAAAAGTGATTTATCAGGTTGTTTTAGAGAAATTTTCATATTTTTTGTATATCATAAAGTTTTATTAGCGGTTCTTGAGTTGACTTGAAAGAGAAGGTTTGTAATCTTGTGTGGTGGTTCTTCATGGAGTATGGAGATTTGAATATGATAAAAAGGTGAAATGGATCTAAAATCTTAGGGGGATTAATTATTAGATGTTTCTTGGTAATTTATATCAATTTTCAGTATTTTTTGTGTTCTATCTTCATTGGTTTTAGTGCTTGGTTAAAGTGAGTGTTGGCATAGAGCAAGAAGGATGTTTTCAAGGCACGAAGAGGTAGGCTCAAAGTAAGGGGGAGTTTTTATCATCTTTATAAGATGGTCCTTTATAATTTTTATTTTATTTTTAGGTCCTTATGATTATTTGGTGCCCACTTTGTCATTGTGTCAAAGGGGGAGAAAATTCTTGTTGTGGGAGTGCTTTGAGAGAAAAGGAAGGTGAGTTGTATATTGCTATATATGATCTTTGTTGACATAAATGAAAAAGGGGGATATTTTTGGAGAGTTTTTAATGATGACATGGTGATTTCATGGAGGTTTCCTAGTGAGTGGATGAGGTTATTTAATAGCTTAATTGATAATGACAAAATGTGTAATGTGTTTGTCTTAGTGTGCTTGAAGTTAGCTTGGTTGATCTTCAATTTTTGCATGGTTAGAGATGTTTAGGGATGAGTATGGAGAATTTAGCATGTAAAAGAGGTAAATAATATATTTTATATTCTTTTATTTCTTATGATCATAAGTATAATTCATTTGGTAGTCCATAATTATCATCTAGATAGTTTAGGTTTAGTGGTAGAAAATCTGAGTAGGTAGTTTGATGACATCACCATTACCACGTGTGGATGAGTTAGGGGGAGTTTGTAATATAATTGTGATCACATTTATACTTAGCTTATATGTGATAAATCCTAGGTCATGTGTCTAAGCATAATTAAATATATGCAAGTGCAAATTTGGGCTCCTAAGCATTTTGATAGTGTTTTCCCATACTCATCCAAATTTGTAATGTGGCAAAAATATCTAAGTAAATTTTTTTATGGTGGCATATCTCACACATGTCAATGTTTCAGGATAAGGTGATCATATGGGTTTATTTAGTTTTGTATCTATTTTATTTTTACAAAATTTTATATCATGCGTTGAAGTGTGACAAAAATTTATGCAAGAGCAAATTGGTCTCCTAAACAAATTCTAAGCATCGTTGTGTCTGTGATAGAGTATTTTGAGAAGGCATTTTAATGGTGATATATCTCACATGCATGAATTTTATATGAAAATTTTATTATATGTATGGATTATCATATATGAGGAGACCATATGGACTAAATTTTAGATCATGCATCTAAGCACAGAAGAAGTTATTGAGGTCTAAAGTAGGCTTTCTAGGCTTATTGTAGTTGGTACCCATAGTCAACTTGCATGATGTTAAAGACCTAGACATAATGGAGATAAAATGGTTCATGAGAGTTCATAAAATAAATATATATGGTGTACATCAATTCAAATAGGTCAAAGTGTTCCCTGGTTAATAGAGTTAAAGATCAAGACCAAATGAAGATCCAACAGTGCATGTGTGATTGTATAGATCATGATTTACCAGTACATATTGATCACTATGGTAAGAAGTGTTTTATGTTTAAAAAATAGGAAAAGGTAGATTATAAGGATATAATGGTGAGTGGGTGTTCATATAAATTTATCAAATGATGCATGTTTCATGACAAAGACCTAACTGATCTATGGAGATCGATGGAGTGTGTTGAATCAAAGTTTCTAGGGTGCACGAGATGAGGTCAAAGTGACTGAGGTTTAACATTTGAGCACTGGTGTCTATGTATTAAATTTCAAAAAATATAAATGGTTATATTTTAATTTGAATTGAGATTACATGATATGTGAGCATTATGTTTGAGGTTTAACTATGACCTTTGCCATTTGAATATTTGAATTTTACAAAGGAAAAGACCAGTGTTTGGTTTTTATGCCATATCTTTTGATCTATTCATAATTTTCTCATCATGTAAAAATTTAAGTTGTATATTATTCCAAGATAAATCTATAAATATTAATTTTAATTTATATTTGTATATATAAAAAAAATATTGAACTCAAAAATCGACTGTGTGTTTATTCATGTTCTACAAGTAACCTAAGAAGGGTAATTAAGCTCATTTTGATGTTGTTTCATTATCTCATAATGAATTATAATTTTGGGATTGTTTTATAATGCATGAGGGTTATCTATGTGTTTTTTGGAGGTGTGATAAATCATTATTCTATATGAGCAAAAGCTAAGAAGTTGACTGTGTGTTTGTTCATAGTGTTCCTATGCACCAAGTTAGTGATTGAGTTGTTTGAGCATACACAAAGGTGAACATGAATTAATATGATAATTTAAGGATGTCCTAAGGGAAATAAAGAGTGGAAATATGTATTTTTAATTGGTCTTATGTTTATTAAAGTGACAAATGGGTGAATAGGTCTCCATGAGACCTATAAGGGCTACAAGGGCCTTATTAAAAGGTGTAGCTACTTAAGGGTGACCTATAGGTGATATGGCCAACCTATGAAGTTTATATTAAGCTATGTATTCATGTGAGAGATGAATTTATGGTTAATTCATGAATAATGGCCAACCAAGGTGTTGATTATCAATTATTCTTTATAAATATTGAAATCAAAGATGGTGATTTCTAGACTTGTGAGTGAGAGACTTGGGAGAGATTTGATAGAAACTTGTATGTGAGAGAGTTAGAGAGAAAATTAGAGGAGAGGAGAGTGAGAGTGCCTAGATATTAGGTTAATTAGTAGAGGATATTAAATATTATGTGTATGATCTATAGGTCATGTTTCTAATGATAGTATAGTGTTCTTACAGTTTGAAGTTATGTGAAGAGATTTGAGTGTGCATATGAGGACTGTTTGAGTGAAGAAGGAGAGATATTATGGAGTGCCCATGTGAGAGGATTATATGAGTTAGAAATATATTTTGAGTATTTTTTAGATAATTATAGGTCCATCATCATATCTTGAATACATCATTTCAAAGGTGTAAGTATTGTTTTCAAGGAGGGTCTAAAGGACTTGATCTTCCTTAGGGGTAGTTACTCCCTGTGAAATAGGGTTTCACTAAATACATTTGGTTAGAAGGAATTTATAATCATATGTTTAGGTGATCCTTGAGAAACTATTATTTCACTAAAGGCCTTAGGTCAAAAGGACTTTAATAAGGTTCTTTATCAAAAGGACTTGATTGGTCTCTTATTTTTATCATCTTATAACACAATAGTCCATGTGTTTTTAGGATTAAGAATGGATTTTATCCCCCAAGATGGTTTCCCACGTAGATATTTAATTGTGTATGTGATATTTCATTATGTTCATTATTCACTACTATAAATGATTTGGATGCTTTATGAATGATTGTATTGAATGCTTAAGTATTTTTAAGGGTTTGGAAATTGAATTGGATTGTTTGCCTTCACTAATTCACCTCCCTTTCAGTAGATTGTACCTCTAAAAGTGAGTGATAATTAGGAAATAGATATATAAGTTTTTTAGGTTTGGAGATATTATATACTAATCAAAATATTTTCCCTCCAAAGTTCTTAATTGATAGGCTCCATTGTTTAAATCTTATGGTACTAGGTAAGGCCCCAAATAGTTGGGTTTGAATTTATAATCCTCTCTTCTATTTTATCAATTTTTATAAAAAGCCTAAGGACAAGGTATCCAACATATATTGGGTGATTGTGGACATTTTTTGGTATTTCATACACATGAGATAAACATAAGCTATGTGATTATTTAAAATAGCGATCCAATGTTCATCAAGGAGCTCTAACTCATCCAAATGCCCCTCTCTATATTATTCTTCATCAAGTAGGCCTTGAAGGGAGATGTGAAGGCTAGGTATTTCCACCTCTAAGGGTAGAATAGCTTTAGAATCAAATACTATAAAATATAGGTTTATTCTCATGGGTGTTTTAATAGTTATTATATAAGCCCAATGTGATTAATAGAGCTAAAAATGTCAATCCTATTTAGAGACTGATAGCTTTGATTAGGATTGACTTCAAATTTTTATTCATATATTTGTCTTAGTTGTTAGCCTATGGATAATACAAGGAGTCCAAGTGGTGTGATTTAATGAATTCATTGCATAACTCATGAAATTAAATATTCTTGAAAGGGGACCCATTGTTAGTAAAGATAACCTTTGGGACTCTGAATTGGTAAATAATTTGGTTTAGGATGATTTTTTGAATGATGCATCCAGTCATGGTCATCAAGGGAATTGATTCTACTCATTTGGTGAAATATTTAGTTATTGTGATGATGAAGTGATGATTTTTTGAAGAAGCAGGGTAGAGTTTACCTACTAAATACAAACCCCAGGTAGAAAAGGGATATGGAGTGATGATGTGCTATAATGCATATCTCATGTGAGAAATGTTGTCACTTCTCACATTTTCATACATATTTAATGGCATCATGGTATAGATTGGGCCATAAATATCCCATCCTATGGAATTTTCAAGTGGTTTTATGGCCACTAAATTTTCTACCATACATGCCATTGTGATAATGAAAGAGGACCTTTTCTAATTCCTCTTGGTCAACACATAATATAAACATGCCATCAAAGGCCTTGTGGTAAAGGACCATGTCTAAGCTATCATACTTGGATGTGATAACATGAAGATGTCTCATCTATTGTGAAGTTGTACCTTCATGGTAGGTTCAATCTACTAGGTAATTGATGATTTTTGTGTACTAAGGAGAGGAAGTAGTGGTAAGAATTTCTATATAACATATCTACTCATTAGGGAAATTAGTATCAATAAGGTCATTATCTTATAGAGGGGAATCATCCAGCCAATCAATGTTTATTTATCCTTTGATATACTTTTGGTGGATATAAGTTAATTTAAAATCACTTAAGAGTGTAATGAAGAGCCCATCCTTCCAAGAGAGAGCCAAATGGGTTAGGAAAGTATATAAGGATTGAGATCTTACAATAAATTTCATTATATGATTAAGAATATAGTGACGTAGCCACTTGGTTGAAAAAACTATTGCTATGCATTCTTTTTCTTCCTATGTCTATCATGTTTTATAATTAACAAGGGTTTAATTAATGAAATAGATCATACTTTCCTTTCATCTTCTTATGATAACATACATATGAGGGATAACTTCATCACTCTTATATAAAGTATTAAAGGCTTATCTATATTACGTGCCATGAGCATAGGAGGAGACATAAGAAAAAAAATACTACCTCAAATGCTTCTTGACAATCATTTGTCCAAGTTAGGCCACTTGTATTTTTAAGTAGGTTGTTATTACCTTGAAAAACATAGGCAAGGTCAAGGATGAATTATCAGATACCTCTTAGATTATATAGGAATGTCTTTATTCTAGATTCATCTATGAGAGGGTCTATTTATAAGATTGATTGGATTTTAGCAGTGTCACCATCAATACCACATTGGGAGATGATGTATTAAACACACCCACCTTGAATTTTTTGATGTAAAAGTGGGTACCCCTTTGTTTTTAGAAGGCTTGTTCATTATATGGATGTACATGCATGTTTGGGATATCTCATTATCTATGGAAATTTAGGAAGTTGTGCATAAAAGTACCTTTGTTGTATCTGTCTTCCTCTTATAACTCATTTTTTCATTAGAATGACTTATTGAAATTAAGCTAAATTATGGAAGATTATTATGTATGATAGGTATTTAGATTTAATAATTTGGATTTACTATTCAAGATTTACGTATTCAACATTATGGACATTTTAGTCTTTAGGAGCTTTTCTTTCAGAACTTTATGTCAAGATCCTTTTGATCATAAACTTTATGTTTGGAGATTTATTTCAAGATTAATTTGGTCTTTAGGAACATTTTTCTCTTCAAAAAATTTCTCTTTGGTAGATTTCATTTTAAAAAATTTGGTCAGAACTCAAGTATTTTTCAACTTTCTTTGACATCCTACCAAATGATAATTTTGTCTTCATGAAAATTATTTGGCATTTTGGCTTTTGGGAGAAGTTTCAAAAATATCCTCAAATAAATTTTAGGTCTTTGGAAACTTTCATTCAGAAATATTGGCTCATCAAATTAAATGAATTAGACTAAACAAAATCTTTGACTCCTGACTAAATCATATATTGACAAGTGTAAAAAATAATTTCACTGTGGCACCCCAAATAAGCAAACATCCTACATGGCATGCCCACTAGGCCTAAGTGGTCAAGTCCAAATTAGATGAAGGTGAAAATATTGTAGATGTTGGTGATTAATGGGGCATAAACTAAACATGAATGCTAAAAATCTATAAAATAAAATTTCTAACCAATTTCATATCCATCAATTATCATCAAGCTTGAGTGTATATTTCCTTTTACAAATTTAAAGCCCTAGTTGCATTTAAATAAGATTATAATTCACATAAAAAGAGTGTCAAACCACCATATTTAGAAGTTTAAATTCTACCAACACTAAGAATTAATAATGGCATCTTCATATAAAGCATATAGAGTATCCAAAACACCATCCAAATTATCCATCAAGGACTTAATAAAATACATGGATATAATTTTTGATGCCTCAGTATTCGATAGTATTCACACTAATTACTCAACTTTATGAGACGTCACAGAGAGCATTGACCCATTTACTTGTGAGGAAGGCATATCCATATAAGAGAATAAGTTATATTTGACATATTTCATTTAAAATTCAAATCACTCCATTATGTAGTGGTCAAACCTAGAGTCATGCCATGCATTGACTTATTACAAGATTTGTTCTTTTAACGGAGGATTGTAGATGACAGGTTCTTACACTATGTTAACAACAACATTATCATAAATTACATATTTAGGTAAGCATTACAAATTTATTTATGCCTATCCATCCCATATTATACCTTTGATTTTCATAACATATCTAGTTGGAATAAGAGAAACAATATAGAACAATTAGTGCACAAATGGTTTCTACCTAGAGAGACATTTTTGCTCAAAGAGGTCACTAAAAATCCTATGACCATTACAAAATTCTAGATGGGAATTCACATTGGTATGGCACTTTTGAACCATTTATATGGCCATTTGAGTAACCACTTCCTTTATTTAGAATTGGTACCATTTATCAATCTATTGATTACATCAAAATTCACCTTCCTGCTAGGGGAAATTATCAGTGCCCACCTATAGGAATTGATGTTGTACAAGGAAAGGAGGCTAAAAGGTGTAAAATTATATATGATGTCATATATTTAAGATGAAGTCATGGAGAATATATATAGACATAATTTGTCTTTATGGGATCCAAATACTGAATACATTAAGAATAGGATCTATGATGTATACTCATATGTCCATATTTATGCTAATATGAGTAACATATGAAGAATTATAGAAGATTTATATCCTTAAATTTGGATGGTAATTCATGGTGAAATTATAGATAGAATATCCAAGAATATAGACAATACACTCATGTCTTTAGGTTATTACTATCTAAATATTGATTACATTATTATAATGGTTGTTGGACATAAGGTCAACCCTCTTTACCTCCCCATATAAATCTTAGATAAATTAACTGAGAAAGAAATTGCATATGATTTGTGGAATGGGATGGATGAGGACCTAACCAAGATAAATAAGAGCATCTTCCATGTCTCCCATTTTATAATTAAGTGGATGTGCTACACATACCATAAACACTTAAGAGAGTCTGCTGGTGCCAAGAAAGTTAATACCCTAGATACTTTTCCCCATAAGGATTGGGAACCCCA
Organism: Torreya grandis; assembly: GCA_037957365.1. NCBI lineage: Eukaryota > Viridiplantae > Streptophyta > Pinopsida > Cupressales > Taxaceae > Torreya > Torreya grandis. The sequence continues at coordinate 1,245,581 of JARHVA010003797.1, forward strand.
ATAGAGAGTACAATAATGAGTTCACAATCTATGCATTCCCTAAAAACATAATCCTTTTGATCAAGACTTTTTATTTCTCAATGAAAAAGATGATGTAGAAGTCAAGGAAAGAGCTAGGACTATTAGTGTGAGGACTTGCTTAGGGCAATCCAAGTGAATCCTTCCCTCACACTTGCGTAATCAAAATTCAAGATCCCACCACCAGGGGGATGAACCTAATTAGATTTCTAGAGAATAAAACCCTTTAATCAACCATAAGATCAAATCTAGGACCCCCAAAATCTACCCACTATTATGATATCCATAAATCAAGAGTAAAGTGAAGGGGAACCATCAATCACTATAATAAAAATGGAGGAAACTCCTCAAGTTTAGGTTGAGTTGAGGAAAATAAAACAAGAAAAAGTATAAGAATCAATTCAAGTGAAGAAAAAAACTATTAGGAGATAATAGGATATCACTGGTATAGATTCATCTAATGAAGAAGACATTGCAAATACTATGGTAACTCCAACAACCACAACATCCATCATGACAATCCCTCTTCCTACCCAACAAGTGGCTTCTCCTCAATTAGAGAAGATAATAATTTTTTTATAAAAGAAATTAAAAGGGCATGAAAAATTCAAAAATAGTCCATAGAGGGACAAAGTGAGGAAGAAAACCTTCAATTGAAGGTGAACCAAGCCATGAAGTGGACAAATAAGAACTGCATCAAGCAAAAGTCTTAAACTTGTAAGGACTGAAAGGAAAGGCACCCATTACAGGTGACCAATTAGGTAAGGATGTTCCAACTACTACTCTCTTAGACCAATATATTATTATTTCATTACTAGTTATCTCATCTTTCTTTTTCTAATTGTCCCTTCATTTCCTATTGTATCATCACCTCCTTTTGGGCTTATTCCCATAATTATTGCTGCAACTACTCCTTTAGTATCCACTTCTATTTCCACTACCACCATTCATATAAAAACCCAATTGATAATATATTTTACTTAATTGAGATCACCCATGCCATATTTAGGATTAATTAATGCTACAATAGTGGTGTCTACCAAGAAGGCTCCAAAGAAGAAAATAATCTACATTGTCCATCCAATACCACATATAGGAAATATAGACTAGTCTAAAATAATATGGCCAACCATGCCCAATGTATCCCCTAAGACTAAGAATGTAAAAAACACCCAAGAATAATCATATCCATTAGACCCATCAAAGTTAACCCTTCTAGACTGGGCTAAGGCATTATGAGCATTCACTTATAAGAGGTCAAACTTGATGATAATTGAGATACCCATTATGCACTCACTCTTTAATAAGTTAACTAGTTCTATGAAAAGGGTGAGGAAGAGGAAGATATAAGAAAACATTGGGAATAGATTAATTTTGGAAGAAAGATAATAATTTTAATCTATTTCAAAGAGACAAGATAATAAGGTGGGTCAGTGCCCTTTTATTAAGGACTTTAAGTCCTACATGGAGACCCACACTAGAGCACTGATAGCCATTCATGAGGCCACAAAGTAGGTAAGAAAAGAGTTAGAACATGAGTTGGAGACCTTAAGGGAATAAAAAAGGTAATCCACATTCATTTTGAGATAAAATAAGATTTTCAAAATGCAACATTAAGGCTATAAAAAATACTAAATACTATTCATTATTTAAGGGCACAATTAGCTCCCCACGTAACTACAATAACTAAATTATTTAAGGTTATCAAGGAAGATGTGAACATGTTATTTTTTTTTGGTTTTGTATAATACTAATAATGTATTTATTCATTTTAATTTGATGCCCCTCTAGAGGTATAAAATGCATTAAATTTAGTGATTATTAGGACTCAAGAATCTTGGGAATGGATAACTACTATTGATGCTTTAGTCATGAAAATCATCAAGAAAGAAAAGCACACAATGTAAAATTTGAATGAACTAGAGTTAACACATGCATGGGATAATAATGGGAAGTTATTAGTTAGGTATATTTTTGAATAAATGTTATAGCAAGCCTCATATAATTTCAACTAAAGTTTACAAGGATTAACCTTAGAATATATTGAGGCAAAGTTGAGATAGGTGAGGAAGAAGGCCATTGAAGTAGAAGTCTTTTGGGTAGGCTTATAAACTACCAAAGATAAGATGTAAGGTTAATGTCACAAGTGGATATATTGAATAGACCATCTCTTCTTAATGTGAGTATAATATAGGAACATGTTAGTCGATATAAAAACTATCAAGATCTAGAGGCCAATAAGAAGTCTAGTTCAACACCACCTACTAGTTCAACAAGTGCATCCACTCAAGCCACTAATTTATCAAGTATATTAACTCAATATTCCAATTAAATTCTAGAAACCACTTCATCTCCAACTAATACTTTAGTTCTAACCATGAAAATAATAACTACCTTGTAAATGTCGAGTGAGCCATAGTTAAAGGCTATTTTGTATACAATTTTACATGTATTTATTCAAACTAACTATAGTTGGTTTACATTCATGCTATAATTATCTAAATTTTTTTTTATTATCATGTACATGTTACATGACTATTTTAATCTATGAGTTATAACTTTAGTTTTATATTGAACTAGAACTTAGGTTTTGTTCATTTTGATGTAAATTGAAGTATCACTACACTTGGAGGATGAGGAGACCCCTTCCCCAAGTGTTTTAAATACATGTAAAACCATATTTAAAAGGGTTAGATTTTTGATCAAATACAAAAGTAAATCAAGTTATTAATTGCAATTATGTTGGTTATTTCTCCTCCCTTCTCTGTGTTATTGAAATTTTAACTTCTTTGTCTATATTAACTCAACAATTTTCAAGTGTGTTAATGCTACAGATAAATTTGGTCATTTTAATTGATGAATACTGATTTTATATGTGTAAAATCAATTGAATATTAGTAAATTTTATTATTTTAAGCCATTACTATAGATTGAGTTGATAATTTTAGGTGTGTAGGAGTATTTCCTTTTGGTGTAGTCTTTTAGGTGTTACATCCTGATTTTCTCACTATGCTTATTTACCAAATTATCCATGGATTATTATGGTTGTTAAATTGATTTGATAATTTTTACATAAAGTTTAAGTCATATGAAATTATGGCACATATGTATGTTACTTGGATTTAATGATTTCATTATTACGAGTTGGCTAATTATGAATTCTATACATAATGATTATGTTACATTTGATAGTACAACATTGTTTTATGATAGATATCATGATGTATTAGACTAACTACCTTCTTGTCATGAGTTAGATGTAGGAGAGTTCATCCCTTAGATCATGATGTATGGAGAGCATAATTGGATAGGGTGACATATATGGAGATGGTGAAGGATATTAGAGAAACTGCTAAACCCATGCACACACCACAAAGGATTTTATATGTTATATACATTGTGTTTGAATTGTTAGATTTAGTATGTTTTTAAAGTCAATAATAGTTAAAAATTATAGTTTGAATGTTATAAATGTTTGTACATAGATATATAATAAATATAATATGTGATTGCATTGTGTATATTTTATGTTAAACTTAGTTCTTAATGTTTCAGTATGATTTTATAAGGCTACTTTATTTATATTTATTTATGATTATGGTAACATAAATTTGGTAGATGATATATAATTAATATTACATATAGAATAAAAAATGTCTTATAAATATTTTATAACTTTAAGCTTTCTATTATTGATATTAAATAATATAAATATATCCCAAGATATTAAAAAATAAAAGACATAGCTAGCCTATATAAACTAGTAATAACACATAATTATCTTGTTATAATTAAAATAAATAATAATATATTCTGTCATTTGATATAAGAAGATAATTGACATTGTGTTAGTCATAAAAATAAAGGAGATAAATGCATTTATTAGTTATGGAAGGAGATTGAATTATCATAAACACTATCCTAATATCTACACTTAATCTTATTTTCATGCATAGACTACATTGAAGTGGAAGTAATACTTATCATTGCTAATACTGTTCTAAGTGAAATTTTCAAGAGTGAAATACTCAATATTGAAATGTAGGTTGACATGCACAAGTTTTAAATATATATATTAATGATTAAAGAATTAGGGAAAGATTAAATTAGGGATTTCTTAATCATGGTTAATGGTAATTAACTAGTTTTAAGTCACTGTTAAAAATAGAAAAGCGTAGATTTAGATGATGATTATGAGTTGGGATAATTACCATGTAAGGATTGATGTTGGGGTCTAGTAACGGTCTTCTAAAAATGAGCACAAGCATGGGATAACTTCTTTTAAACTCAACATTTATGTACTTAACTATACTGACATCAATTCACATAAGGCATATGACCTATGCACTCACCTAAAGTGCAGCTAAGAAGAAACCAAGGCTTATATTGGGCTAGTTGGCCATGGTGTGAGGATTCAAAGGGGGGATCAAATAATACAATGTTAACCTATTTGAGGGGAAAACCTATAGGCATAGGACTATTTTGGGGTAAGCTCAAGGTCATATAGGCTTTGAATGGATCATAAGAGTGATTTTATTCAAGTTATCCTCCATACTTAATAGATGCAAATTAAAGAAAGGTTGGGTTCATGGGTGTATATCTATACCCATTTTTCATGTATATGGATGTTGATGTTAGGAAAATATATAAATTACATTAAAATATAAAACTAATGAAACACAAGAACTTCAGATAAACATAATTAGCCAAAATGTAACATAACACAAACTCAATTGCATCCCATAATAATAATATAAAACATGAAACAAAGACAAACCCAAATCCATTTCAAATCAACACCATTGATAATTTTTCAAATTCCATAATAAGAGTTTACATACAAAACCATACTACCCACAACCCAAAAGTTCATAGGCAATCTTGGGAATATACAATCAGAGGCAGGGTATCATCCATTCTATATCTAAGCATAGCTAAAACTCTAGGTAGTGTTAATGGATACTAGAATAAATTATATAAGGTGTTCTTCCAAAACCATTATATTAGAGCTTCACTATAATTATCTCCATCTTCTCTATATTTAGCTCAAGATTTTTATATAGGCCTTCAGGAGCATCTTTTCTAGGGTGGAGGCTATAAGCGAGTAATGAGCTAGAGTTATGTCATCACAACTACTGGATATATGATCCTCAAATTCCCATGCTCCACTTTAAATCCTTCTTCAAATCTTCATTAATGTCTTCATTATATGGGATTTGGTTAGCTATCAGCCAATTGGTGTATGTTTTGTACTACATCCTCCATATGGCTATCAAAATTGTTAGGATAACTTCTTGTTAAAATATCTAGATGCACTGAGGTAGATATCAATTTAAAACAAAAACTTCATCAAACCAAAGTTATGGGCCAAACATTACCCCATACAAAAACCCTAGTCCATATTCAGACTATGCCATCAAACTTTTAAGAGTGTAAAACATAGGCACATTTTCTTAAAGATCTACACTGAAGTCCTCAAATACTTTTATGTCTAGCTTGATCTCATTCATGGAACTATCAATTTACATTGAAGCAATAGTAAGTGAAAGTATATATATTTTATCCAACTCATTTTAGAAGGCTTCTAGGTTGGCCTACACCTTTGCCATACTTCCATCCAAAATCTCCCCTTTCTCACAGGCCTTAGTCTATAAGGCACATAAGGGTTATTCTAAGGTTTTTTCTTGAGATTTAAATCTAATTTATCAACTCATTTACACTTCCCATTATCTATTACCTTTATACCTTGCCTGCTGAGTACACCTTTATCATTAGATTCTCCCTATCATCCTTTGCTTACTTAGAGCACTTATATATCACTAAGGCTTGGTTGGAGAAGTTCAAAAAGATTGCATCTACTGTGTTTTATACTTACTTTAACTTGGTGAAAATATCCTCCACTTCTTGGAGCTTGTCTAATAACTCCTTTAGTGAGATGTTGGGGTCTTCCTCTTCTTCTTCTTCTTGCACTAGTTTGGACTAGAGTCTTGAGAGCATTTGATCCACTAATATACAAATTTTAACAACCTCTGATAGGTCTGAGGTGTCAACACCTATAAATAGAGATGGATATGATACCTCCACATACTCACAAAGCTATTATAGTTTAAACATGTTGTCTTGCACTTCCTCCCTTCATTCCTTGAGGAGTTTCTATAGTTTCTACACCTTTCCATCATTTATGACATTTTAGTGCATTAATTATATAGACATTCTTATTAGCACACTTATAGATTATACTAGGTTCGTGGCCTAGAGTTAAATAAGAAGAGATTAGTGCCCTTCTTTAGTATCCTCTAGGCTTGAATTTATAGACTTTTTTACCTCAAAATGGGGATTGTACATGTAATAGTCCAATGCAAATGAAAGTTACTTATGCATCCTTATTGTGGTAGATTTTGGGGGAATAAATTTATACAAGTATAAATCCTCATCCTCCGAATCCTTCTACACTATTTCTCTAATTTTAAGCTCTTTTTCACCCTTTTTGATGATGGCCTTCTCCTCCATGTGCAATTTTTTTTCCATTCACTAGCACCACTACTCTCTTTAGCATGCTCTTTTGAGGAGTCAATTATCAAGTTCTTTAGGGTTTCTTCATTGGAATATTCCCCCTTGTATATTTCTTCATCTTCAAGCTTCTCAATGTTTATTTCAAGATTTAAACCTTAGACACTAGGTTGTCCTTATTACTGATGGTGCTCCTCAAATGTATCCTTTTGTTTTTTGAAGTGGAAACATTGCCTTATTTTGGTTCAAACATCCCTTCAATACTTGGGTGTACCTTATTATCTTCTTCTATTATTTGATAGAGCTACTTGGTGCCTGTTTGATAACCTCTACTTTTATTTCTGTGCTCAAGGGTAACTTCAAGGCCCTCTTCTCGAAATTGGCCTTTTTTTGTTCATGGTCAAGTTTATGATTTTATTCAAGTGCCAAAGCCATTTCTATATGTTCCTTTCTAAGTCCCATCTTCTTGTAAGATTCTCTTTTTTCCTTGATAGATTGAGGGGTTGTTAGGTACACCTTATCTTTGGATATCAATGTTGTCCTATTTGGTGGGATCTTTAGTAAGGTTACATCAGAGGTAAGGCTTGCCATTTCATTAATTACTTTTATTACTTCAACCACATCACTTTTTATGTCCTCCTAGATTTTTCTAGTGTTGATCTCCTCTTTACCTTCCTCTATTTATATGATATAAGTCCTTGCCCTATCTTCTTTAGTATCTTCTTCTATTATAGGCACTAGGGCCACTTCTTTCTCCATGTCTAAAAGGGTCTTGGTAGGGAATTTCATATGTCCCTTAGTATTTCTTGGATTCTTATTGGAAAAATCACCCCCTTGATTGAATGTTACATGCTTCTTTGGTACAAGTGGTGTGATTGGTTCCTTAGAGGCTATCTTCAGTTGTATACACTGTAATTTATTCTATTTTTTCACTTTGATTCCTCTGGAGTGACTTCTCCTAGACTTTTAGTGCATCCTCTCCTATATCTCTATTTGGGAGGTGGTGCTCATCATCTTAGATAGGATATCTAACCTTATTATGAATATTTATCTCATAGTACAAGTTCAAAAATTTTCCATTAATTATAACCCTCTAGAGGGGATGGATGTTAGGTCTATCACTATCATCCTCCTCATCCTTAGTTGCCTTGGTTCCTAGGTACATAAATTGGAACTTCATCATCTTTCTATTGTAATCCATGGCCTTGGTTTGAATATCAATATCCTATACATTTGGGATCCTCTTAAGCACTACCATGAAGTATTTGGCCAAAAATGTATAAGATAATTATATCCAACTTGAAAGATTTCCATCTATGAGCATTAGGTGCACCACATAAAAGTGTTGCATCATAAACAAGGTTTTCATTCCCATATGTTTCTGAGGGATTTCTTGTGGGATGCACCACTCCTTTACAAATTCTTCCACATACTTTTCAAACCACCCATGTATTATGGTTTTATACTCCTATGAAAAACTAGGGGTAGATGTAGTCCTAGTAATTCATTATTGAGGATTCATGTTTTGGTAGAAACACCAATAATTAGTCATTTTCACCATATGACACACCTATCTCTTCCATTACCATTAAGATAAGCATGTACCCCCAATAGAAAGTCTCATGTGCCTGATGGCATTATTTTGCATTCTTTATGATATCTTTTATGACAAGTTTAAAGGTGTTGAAAAGTTCTCCCTGCATCATGTGGTGGGAAATGTAAAGGAAGGTTTTCTTGATGTCTAACCATTAGTTACTATGAAAACATTTATAACTTACCAAGTGTATTACCACCATTTTTATTGGGTCCTAAATGTATTTTATGGGGAATGAAAATACTTACTTGTAATAGTCTAAGAGATTTATAACCATCTCCAATTATACATCATCATCCATCATCTCCCTTATATCCATACCTGCACAAGGTATCCCTATGATTTTGATTATGTGACTCCCAAAAATTTTCATGTGTTATCTAACTAAATAAAATTGATCACCATATACCCATGAGAGAAGGAAATGCATAAGGTCTTCTAGCTTATCAAATCTTGGTAGCTCAAAGAGTTATGTTACGTTTGTGGTTTTCAACTTGTCTCTGATGGAGACATCAAAGATAGAAACACCTTATTTTGTATTTATTCCTATATCCACCATCTAATCTTTATTTATCTCTTGTTCATTACTATATATTTTTTGGTCGTAGTCTTTTAAATTATTCATATAGGTAAAAAATACCCATTTTCCCCCACCATGACTTCTGGTGGGTAATCAATTTCTTGGTAGGTGAGGCTTGAACTCACAATTGGATCAATCTATATGACACTAACACCCTCTACCATTTTCACCTCATATTTTATGATGGCTACTTCTTTCACTAATTTTTCTTTTTTCACATCCTTGTGTGCTTCTAATGTTTCTATTCTTAGTATTTCCTTCCCCATCCTAAATCTGCTAGAGTTAAAGTGTGGATAATTGACCCTACTAAAGCTTGAAATGGTGTCTAGTCTACTTTACATCCATGGGAAATGTGACTATGTGTTTGGATTTTGAGATTCCTACCCCTTCAATTGTGGACTAGTTATCTTACCAAAACTTGTAATTTCTCACTTCCCCTTTAAGTTTGGTCCATTTGTCTCCTCTTCACCTTAGGTAAAGACTCAATCTCCTACTTTCTCTTTTTCTCACACTTAGAAAGGTTGTAGGGAACTCATTTTCTCTTTCTGGTAGCTTTGGCTCCTTACTCTGATCTATTAAAAATAACACGTAAACTTTTTACCTCTATGAAATATAGTGTTATACTTTATTCTCATCTACCAAATTGATGGTTTTCATCATTGAGATCCATGAATTATACTAAAATATATGAAATCAACTAAAATATACCACCATCTTCTCATTAATGTGGATATTCTTTTTTCTCACATCATTTTATAGCATTAACTCTGCTAATGGTTTCTTCTAAGAAGTGATAGGAAATAAAAATGGTCACTTCTCACCAACTATTGGGTGGCTGATAGATATTAGAATGGTCACTCCCTTGTGATTAGTTCATCTTGGAATGACCCTCACCTTCATTTTGGTTCCCTGGGTGAAGTGCTTCACATTTTCATGATTTAACCTCTTGGGTTTCATCTCATATTTGGTGCTACACTTATTTTCAAGCATGTCTCACTATCTTCGTCAACTTATATATGCTTTACTATCTCTTACTTTGGCCTCCCACACCCCATAAAAATCCTTGCACTGGTCTTCTAGTGCCTCACTATCTCCTTGTTCTTGGTCTCTTACACATGGACACCTTTAGGTGCACTTTACTCACCAAATTCTAATTTAATTTAACTAACTTGGTAGACTTACCACATGCCCAAAAACTTAGGTGTCTAGCCACAAGTGATTAAAAAGAGACCAAAATTGACTCACCTGACTATATTTATGTGAGTACAAATGGCATGAATGTTCTAATATGAGCCTAAAAGTTCCATGATTATTTAAACAACACAAAAAAATAAATAAATAAATATTTGTCTTGTGCCAATTTTATTATTGTCACAATAAAAAGCACCTAAATTTTAACCAGAAAATTAGTGTTAGGGGATCAAGCACCAATATATTGATGTTATAATTTTAATTTGTTGTAATTGAAATGCCTAAGGAGCATTTCACCAATCAACGTGCACAACTTGCATGCACTAGTCTCCAAAATTTTGTGGATTACATAAGGTCCCATCCACCTGATCTATAGTTTTCCTAGGTATATTAGTTACTTAGAATCATACAATAGGACCAAATCACCTTCTATAAATACATTATTATTGATGTTTTTATCATGCCATGTCTTTTTGTGGGCCTTATCTATCTTTTGGATCCATCATGTTTGGGTATGTGTCTCATCCAACCTTTTCAAAAAATTTAGGTGTGTGCTTAATGAATCTTGGTTATCCAATCAACCAATACACACAATGAAAAATGAGGGCACTATGAAGTCCATAGGTAAAATTTCATTTACACCAAACATTATTTGAAATTGTGTAGCCTTATTTAAGCACTTGTTTATATGTGATAGGCCCATAACATAGCTGGCATGCCAATCCTTACAACTAATGTCATAGATTTTTTTAGGCATGTACCTAGTATTTTATTAAATGATTTTTTAGTTTCATTAGCTTGGGGGTGATATGGTGTAGTTTTATGGTGCAATAAAATATACTCAGATAGGAAGATATAAATTATTTAATTGATGAAGAGTGTGCCACAGTTGCTATTCAAGCTGAATGGTAACCCATGCCTACTAATAATGTTTTCCAAAATGAATCTTGATACCATTGTAGTTGTATTATATTTTGATGGCATTGCTTACACCCACTTAGTAAAATAATATGTAGAAACTATAATTTACCTTGTACCTATTCACCTCACAGTGAGAGTAATAGGCCCAATAAAATCAATGGCCCATTTTTGAATGGCACCTATGCAAGGATGGGAATGAGGGTCATCTCATCCTGGTGGTTTGCTTTTCCTATCCATTGGTAGACACCACATTTTTTTGAATATTTAAATATAGTAATCTATAATGAGCTTAATTTTAGAACTTTTCATGTGGTGTCATCTCCAACATAATGGCCTCCATGTGCTTCTTGTAGTACCTGGTCCCATTTGTGCTCTAGGACACTTCAACATATGATCTTGTCAAAACCTAATTTGTATAATTCCTTGCAAATGAGTTGAAATGGGGTAATTTGAATCATGAGATACTTATTTTCTTTAATTTTAATGACCTAAGGTGCATATCTAGGGGTTATAAATGCTATGATCTTTACTAAGTCTTTCGAGACACCTTGAATCTTATAGAGTTGTGCATCAGGTATATCATATTCAATTGGTAATGCCACATTTTTACAAACATAATAAATAATAATGGGGGTGAATTAGTATCTTAAAATTTTTATTTCAATTCCTCCTTAGCATAAATGAACCATCACATCAACATATATATCAAGAAATATATAATCAATCAACCATATAAGCATGAAACAAGATACACAAGACAACACATCATATAGGTGGGTAACCCTCTAAGGGAATAAAACCCACTAATACTTGAAAATGTAATAAAATCCTATAAGTTAAAATATCACAATTTATTTAATCACTAACTCCACATGGAGCACCAACCCCCACTAGCTAAGCACCAACTTAGCTAGGCTCTAACAAGCACCAATTTGCAAGGAGGCACCAACCCTCTAGATGACTCAACACCAACCCAACCACCAGATTGATTTTTTCACCTTAAAATAATTATTTTGTTTTCATAATATATGATTATCACCTTATTTATCTCTTCTCACTCTTATATCTTTCTCAAACTATCTCTTTTCACCAAGTTAATTATACTCTTCAACTCAGGGCATAGATCCTCAAAACTCTCTTGTAACTTGCTCACTTAGAACTGCCAGTTTTTCTCAAAGAGCAGTCATAGTGACTTAGACATCCTATAACTATATGAATACTTTAAAATAATTAAAAATCATTTATATGAACATATTACATATACAAACCATATTAAAATATAAAAATCATATGGTCTAGTAGAAACTTTTAGTCTTATAGACCAATTTGTTGACCTCACTACACATAGATCTCATTGAGTCAGATAAGCCATTTTGGCTTTTTCATTTTCACCATTATACCTAAATTCCAATTTTTTTAAAAAAATTAATAGGTTATAATATTAAAAAACAACATCTCCATGCACTTATTTTCATCACTCTATCATGATAACACATTCCTAATCATCTTCTCACTGTTGCCTGGGTTTTCCACTATTTCCATCATTAGGCCTATTAGCGACTTGCTAACTTAGATGATTGGTTTATCAAAATTAAGGGATAAAAAATATATATAAACCTTCATGGACATGAAACATTAGTCTTAATTTTAATCTTCCATCCATTTTTATAATTTGACTTGGTCAACTCTAACTGCTACAATAAATCTTTGATAAATTTGCACTTTCTTGTAGGGTCTACTCCCACATCTGATAACTCAATCAAACATATAGGTGTTTGGAAGAGTTTAATAAAAAATTTAATATCTTACCTAAGCATATAAATCCATTCTAGGAACTTTTGATTAATATATTCAACATCGAGTCCTTGTTAGGGTACTAAGAGGTTTTAAACCTATTTCCATTCTTAAAAATCAATCATAAAGCATAGAACCTAAATCCAAATAAATGACTATAATTTTTATCTATGACCCTTCCCCATCTACCATTAATATATTATGTTATCATGTAAAGTTTTTACAAGCTAATGAGTATAATAAAATCCTTCTTAGGTTGAGAACCCTTCATTCTATGCACTTAAGAGACCTACAAACACTTTTTCTTTCCTTAACCTTCAAAATTTGACCTAAAACTTCATGAATACACCTATGAAAACCTATAATACATCTAAAAAATATCATTTGTGCATAATTTCCTTGGAAACTAAACCTCATGCCTCATTAGGCCTTGAACTGACCTTAAAACCTACTTTCAAATTCTCAATACTTAAGTCACATGTTCACAAAATGTCAAACATCCTTTTACAAACTTATATCACCATGACACCATGCCTCTGCATGAAAAATACTAGGCATTCTATGCATATTCCTTCTCAAGACACTACTAGGATCAAGCACTTGACAAATTTGACAAGGACCTTCACATCACTTATGTAGACATAAGAACATATGCCGATCATATCTTACACTCTCAAAATCAATGCAACATTGATCAATATTATATACTCATAGATACAATCTTTAATGACCTCATTAATACCTATGACTTCATGACCATGCCAACTTACCTTTAACACTGTAGCTTGTTACAACACAACACTCACTTAGAGTACTACTCAGACATCAATGACAATAATAATGATAATCACATGACATCAACCTTCATAAGAACCTTTGGGAAAATAAAGATAATAAATTAAAGTAAAAATGATATAAACTTCTCAATAACCTTTGACATCAATAAAAACCTCAATGACAAACCTCAACAATAGGAACAATGCTCAACATGCATCTCCAGAGTTCATGCAGGATAGATGGTCTGGGCCTAAGTTTTGCTTTCCAAGCTTAACTATAATATAAAATTAGAAATATTGGAACAATATGATCCATAAAAAAATGTGCCTATGAAAAATTGGCTTTTTTACTAGGTACTTAAGTGCCTCATGATCAACAAAGAAGAAAAAAGGGGTTACTAATAAATACTATCTAAATTTCTATAGGGTGTAGACAATGGAAAGCACCTCGCACTTAGTCATTGTGTAATTTTGTTCTACCTTGGTCAATTTTTTGATTGGAAAATTAATAAGATGTCTATTTTCCCTTATCTTTGTTTTGATATAATGGTAATAATGGTATTATTAGAGGAATTGATATGGACATAGAAGGGAGTCACCCAATCAAGAAATTGCAGTATCGGTGCACTTTTCAACTTTAGATTTAGGGTCTCGAAAGTATCTTACTATACCATGATCCAAAATAATGGACCATCCTTCCATAATATTTCCTCTAGTGTCACTAAAATCTTGACATAATTCCTTATAAACTTCTTATAGTATCCATAATGTCTAAGACAGGTGCTAACATCTTTCTGTATTGATAATGTTTGAATTTGAAAGATGATTGAAATTTTGGATAGATCAATGAGTAGGCCATCCTTACAAAGGATGTGCCCAATAAATGTGCCAAATGAAATCACAAAAATACACTTATTGAGATTTAAAGAGATTTTTAACTATCGATACCTTTCAAACATTAGGTTTAAATTGTCATAGTGATATTTTACCAATCCGTACATTGTCTAATCATCTAAATACACTTAGAGGAAATTGTGAATACAGTATTTGAATGAGGTGATCACCACCTGGGAGAAATATAATGATGCATTATTCATCCCAAAGGGTATCACATTATACATGAAACATCATTACTCAGTTTCAAAGGTGGTTTTTAGCTTATCTTCCTCATTGATCTAGACTTGATGATAGCCTAGAAATACATCAGTAAATGTGTCTAATTCACAACCTATGATGCCTTCAAATACTTAATTCACGAACAGAGTTGGGAAGGGGTTGATCATGAAAGTAGTGTTCAACATCTTGTGTTTAATACCAATTAAAATGTACCCATTATTTTTGATGTTGATGACCATGGAGCTGACCCATTTAGCATACTACACTGGGTAAATATCTCTTATGGCTAGCATACTATTGATCTCAGTTTTGACCTTAGCACAAAGATTTGGGTTCATAATTTTCAATTATTTTTATTCTTATATTCTTAAGCGATGGGTGGACACATTTCATATCCTTATATTTTCATGAGAACAGGTCTTGGAATTTTTTAATTAATCAACAATATGCACCAACTTTGCATCAGACCAATAGGCAACCAAAGTGACAATTTTGGGTTCCCCCTCTAAGATGATATCTACCATAATATTTTTTAATGAAACTCAGTAGTTTTCATGCTTTTTTTGGTGTGAATCTATGACCTATATACCACCCTAAATTGTCTCTACCCAAATATAGGTAGGGTCTTCTTCTTTTGGGGTGCCATCCTCAACTTGGCACACTAAAGTCTTATCTTTGTCTAATTTTTTTGAGTTATGGGCTTTCTAAGTGTCATCATTTTCATCGTTAGAGTCACTATTCAAATTTTTTACTCAAATAATGTTGGGATCCCTAACCCTTTTTTTCCTAACATTTACCTTAGGCACTCTTCCATTATAGTAGTGTCCTCAAACATTGACCTTCAAGTTATCTTTGATGGTTCAATTAGTTTAAGATTTTGTGAAAAAAAAGAGAAGATATGAATAAAATTATCTTTAAGTATATCCAAGTCTATTATTTTGTGGTGTCTCTCATTTAATACATAATATGTCCATGCCCAAGTTTTTAAGGTTTTGTAGAAGGCATGCACCCATATATTTCTCAAGGCATCTTGACCACAACTAATCCATGTTTTTTCATAAAGTCGTACATGTGCTATGGGGTCAGATTCACCAGAGTAGGTTGAAATGTCAAGGTTATCATTATTTTTTCCAAATATGGTGCAAATAGATACCTTTACATCCTACCAAGTTGGCAAGCTAGGTTTGTATGTCACCCACCAATGAGTGGTAATGATTTTCAATGTGTACACCAATGTGCACATTCTATCCACCTCCTTTGGTATGCATGAATAAATATCATGTATAGATTATTATATAAGATTACTTCCTTCATACCTTAGGAGTGCATCAAGGTTGCCCTTACTGATGTAGAATACTCTTTTTCCAATTTTATTGGCACAAAGGGGTTCATATTTTAGGAGTGTTATCAATCTCTATCTATCCTATCTTTACTAGTTTTAGCACCTTTTCTGACACTAAGTGGCACCATCAAGTAGTTGTCTCATATTATTCATAGACCCATATATCACAAGAAACATTAGTGGTGTCTAAGGCTTACTTTCCATCCTCCCAAGAGAGGATTACTTGATTTTTTATCTCTAGGGTATCGATGCCTTGAGTTGTGGTATTATATATATGGTTGATTTCATATTCAATATCCACACACTTGGCATAGGGAGTCCTAGGTCATTTGAAAGAGGTATGAATATTCTCTCCTTTCTATTATCAAAGGTCATGTAACACCTTTTGAAGCACATATTTTCATTGTTTTCATAACATCATGGCCTTATTAAAAATGCTAAGTAGTTGTTCTAATCTGCTAACTCTATTAATTCAAAAGTTAACCTAGAATTTTTGTACCCATGATATCTACAATTATGCTTTTCAGAATCCCAATAGGCTATGCTTGGGTCTTATTCACCATGAATATCACATGAGTGGAAGGTCTCAAAGTTAGGCTACCCATTTTATCCCAAGTAGCCTTTGTCAAGATGTTTACCTTAATGCTTGTGTCTATAATAACCTCACATATATACTAGACATCAATAGTAGCATCCACTAGAAGTTATTGGTCATAATAAACATTCTAATTATGTTAGAATTATCATCCCCTCTCCATGCATGGCATAGTGATCTTTACTTTATTTTGACCTTCATGTTCTAGGAGTAAGTTCTTTAATAGGGGCAACATCCCCTTAGTCTATAAGAGGCATAAGATTTAGATCAAATCTTATACTTTAGCCTCTCAAATAGCCTAATTATTTCAATCCATGGTAGCCTATGATTATAATTCGTACACTAATTAGATCTCCCCTTACAAGTTTTATATTATGCTCATAGCCTATTATAGTACATCCCTCTAGTGCATTGGGTTTGGATAAGGCATAAATTTTGGTACATGTTGCATTACACATTCATTTTGACCCTTATCCCCATACTCCAAGCATAAATAATGTACTAGTATAGTTGGTGTATTAGTGGTGATCACTTCAAGTAGTTTCTTACACCTTGACTTCTAGTATGCATGTAGACAATGCCTTTGGGGTCTATTTTTCTATTTTCTATTCCTGTTCAATCATCCATGTGCCCTTGTCTAAACCAAGCTTTCCTTGGGTCAACATTTTGTACAGGTTAGGTTAGTATTCAACCTTATAAGGCCCTTGATAATACCCATAAGTGGGATTTGTAGGGTAGTCACACTGATAATGCTATGTTAAGCCATATTGATAACATGATCATGGTAGGAACCTCTTACCACTATATCCTCTACCTCACCCTTTGGTACCTCATTGCATCTTAAATCTTGTATTCTATTGGTCATATCCATCATTACCTTTGTTATATTTCCCTCCCATGGATACTATATCCTATTGTATGCCCCTTTCCATGTTTTCATACATTTAGTTAATCACCTGATAGTCAATAATGTTATGGGTGTAGGCATCACACAAATGATAATAGGTTATTATGTTGAATTGGATGGCATGATATAATAAAGGGTAGTTTCACACATCATTTTCTTCTTAATATACCTTTCAACTTAGAATTAGAGTGTTCACATTCCTCCATGGGTAGTTAGTTGTATTATGGCCTTTTACTTCATAGTCAGTACACCATAGTCCACTTTGAGTGTCATGCATAAAGTTAGAAGTAAGATTTTGGAGCTGGGATGCCATAAATTTAATCTATGCCTTTATAAATGGGATAATACTAGTGTTTTTACTTCTAATTTCCTTGGCTCTAATCATGTCTTCAAGTGATTCTTGAGGGTATATAAAAGTCTTCATAGAAAGTGCCTTTCAGAATGGCATGAGTAACCCCCCAATGGAACATTATGTATGTTAAGAAGGGTGAATATTATAAGACAAATTTTATAGGATAGTTTTGAACCATGTACCATATAATCACACACTCTTTATGAGTCCTTGGGTAATTTATTTGAACATGGTGATGATCTATTGTTCAAACTCTAGGATGTTTAACTCCTTTACAAATGCATGTTTCAGGGTATCATAGTCAATCATGTCTTGGTTAGGATCAAAATTTTTATACTAGGTGTGGGAATAATCAAGTAAAGTGGTTGAAAACTAAGTAAAATTTTACTCCAATTAGGCTATGCCTTATTCACACCACTATAATTCACACTTCAACACATGTTCTAAAGTATTATCCATGCCACAATACTCTAGGAGGTGCATATCCATTTTGTAGTAGATCTATTATATGGGTGAAGATGGTACTTATGGTGATTTTAAACCCAGTGCCTACCCTCTTGATGGTATTCCTATTCCACCAGGGATGTTACATCCTCCTCCCATTGGGTTTCCTCTAATGCCTACACCCCTAGTGGTAGGCACTAGTCCAATCACTCATATTATCATAGTCGATGCCATAAGTGTTGTGTTACCTGTTTGTGGCACTAAATCAATTACTATGGGCTATTGTATGCCTTAAATTTCTAACATTTATTATTTTTGTATGTTTGTATTTAATTTATGCTATGGTGAGTTTACACTCAATGGGTTAGAGATAGTTGTGCTCACCTCCTTGTATGAAATAATTTATTCAATAACAAAGTTATAATCTAAAGCTATAAACCATATAATATATAAGGTGTTTTTAGGGTCAATAATAACTTATGTATTGTCTTCAATTATGGGATATAGTGAATGAAAATGTGTTATAGGTTTAAAGGGGGTAGGCCCATCAAGTGTATCTATACTCACTAAATTCTCTAGGAATTTAGTGAATTCCAAACCTATCAAGTATCAAGCTTGATCCATCACTTAATTAAACCTCTCATCTTCATGTTATTGTTTTTAAATTATCATTCCCCATGCCCTTCCCATTCACTATGGGTCTTCTTGGCACTTATAGGTTCTAGATCATCCATCAGTTGATGCCATATATTATTATAGGTTTGTCTTATGATCTCTTATGGTTAATTAGCTAATCCCCTTACATCATAACTCACATACACATCCCCCTCTTCCCCTTTTCACAAATCATACATACAAGGATTTTATCCTTCTATCACTAAAGTTTAAAAACCATAATCAACCATTATCTTCTTGAGCTTTATGCCAAAAATATTCTATGAATGTGCCTCTAGGTTTGTGAAAGAATTGGTAATCTACTTCTTTAGATCATGAATAAGTTGATACTAAAAACTCAATCATGTAGCTATTAAGATCTCCTTATCACCATTTATCCACCATTCTAGTCCAGGGAACATTTAGGGTCATACGCTTCTCTAGGTGCTCCTTCATCCATTTATAGCACCATTCATAGCTTCTTATTCTATGGGTTGAATATGTAACCAACCACTTGTACACATTCTCAATTAACTCAAAGAAAAAGACCTCATAAAAAGCATCATATAGGTTTCCTTAAACCCATTTTATTATTTTTTTCCTTTACAAGTTGGATGTTTTTGCACAAAACTATTTTCCACTTGGTGCACCTAACACTCAATATTCTCAAGATAAAGTTGGTACATCATCCTATCACACCATTGTAGAAATAAAATTTAACATGGGTCTAGATAATGGAACCAAAATGTTAGGGTATATAGGGGTATTTTGCATACTAGTGCAATCATAGGATAACTTATTTTGTACTCAACATTTATGCACTCAACAACACTAACATCAATTCACATAAGGCATAGGCCCTATGCACTCACTTGAAGCATATCTAAAAAGGAATCAGGGCCTATATTAGGCTAGTTGTGCCATGTCACAAGGATTTAAATTGGGGGGGCTCAATCAATACAACATTATCCTAGTTGAGGGGTAGACCCATAGGCACATGCCTATTTTGAGGTAATCATAAGGTCATATAGGCTCTAAATAGGTCACAAGACTAATTTGATTCAAGTTATCATCCATACTTATAGATGCATATTAAATAAATATTAGGTTCATATGTGCATATTTATACCCATTTTGAATGTAGAATGTTGTTGATGTTAGGAAAATAGACTCTATTAAAGTATAAAACTAGTGAAGCACATGAACTTAAGATAAACATAATTAACAAAAATGTGACATAACACAAACTCATATGCATCCCATAACAATACTAAAAAACATGCAAACCAAGACAAACCCAAATGAATTTAAAATCAACACCATTGATAATTGTTCAAAGTCTAGAATAAGAATTTACATACAAAACCATACTACCCATAGCTTAGAAGTTCATAGGCAAACTTGGGCTAATAAAATTAGAGCTAGAATGGCCTCCATTATATATCTAAGCCTAGATAAAAATATAAGTGGCATTAATGGCCACTAGAATAAATTATATAGGTCATGCTTCCAAAACCATTATGTTAGAGCTACACTTCAATTATATCCCTCTTCTCTATATCTAGCTCAAGATTTTTATATAGACCTTCAAGATAATCTTTGCCACGGTGGAAGATACATGCGAGTGCTGAGATGGAGTTATATCATCATAACCTCTAACTCTATGATCCTAAAATTTTCATGTTTCACTTTTCATCCTTCTTCATATCTTTATTGATGTCTTTATTATCTAGGAGTTGGTTAGTTGTCAGCCAACTAACACATGTTTTGCACTGCATCCTCCAGCTGGCTATCAAAACTATTAGGCTAACTTCTTAGAAAAATATCTAGATGTACTGAAGTGGATATTATGTTAGCATGAAAAATTCATCAAACCAAAGTTAGGGGCCCAAAAATATATGGTAAGTTAAAGATAATAAGAGGTGGGTTGAGATGAGAGTAGGGCATGATGAAGAAGAGAATGAAAAATAAGGAGCAAATAAGAATATGATTACAAGATCATCTTGACTCATATTTGAAAATGACTTACCAGGTTGGTGAAGTAATTATTTCATGTGCTTGGATATTTACTGTTTATGGCTTGAATTCATAGATTTTAGAAAGGTATGAAAATTTGAAATAGAATAAAGGTTTATCCTTGTGGATGGCTTGGCCATGAACTAAACCAAAATACTTTATAAATCCTTAAGACCTCAAACTAATTTATTTTTGGGTGTTGAACTATTAGGGTATAATGGATTAAATTTCATAAAAATACTATGCCCTATTTGGATAAAAACCCTAGGTGAATGTTTATTTGTAGCATACATATATATATAACTGAGTTTTAAATCTTTTAAGATATATATATATATATATATATATATATATATATATATATATATGGATGTAATATATTTAGAGGAAATGTATATTTAAATACATATATTTATAAAACTCAAAAAAAATAAAAAAATAAATGTTTATTTATGAAGTCAATGAATACCCAATTATCTTGATATCAATTGTGTAGAAATTTGATAGTTAAAAATGGTGAGAAAAAATTAGTATATTTATGTATACAATGGTTTTGGGTATTCAAGAAAATAATATAGTCATAGGTGAAGTATATATGTGTGTGTCTATACACACACACACACACACACACACATAGAGAGAGAGTCATAGGTGAAGTATATGTGTGTGTCTCTATACACACACACACACACACACACACACACACACACACACATAGAGAGTCATAGGTGAAGTATATCTATGTGTCTCTATACACACACAAACACACACACATAGTCATAGGTGAAGTATATGTGTGTCTCTACACACACACACACGCGCACGTGCACACACGCGCACGCACACACACACAAACACACACACACACACACACACACACCCACACACACACACACACACACACACACACACACACACACACACACACACACACACACACACACACACACACACACACACACACACACACACACACATAGTCATAGGTGAAGTATATGTGTGTGTCTCTACACACACACACACATGTATTTATGTATGTATTTACATGTTGCATGAAATATTGAGAAAAGGTAATTATGTGAATCCATGTTTGAACACTATAAATTGGCAAATAAGAAGGATATATAATACATTTGAGAATGAATAAACATTAATATTTTATGAATGGATTATTTATTATAACCTTAAGGCAAGTTTATACATTCAGGAATGACATCAGTTTATAATAATCATAGTGAAAACAATATGAAGCAAACTGTGTTGAACTAGGAACATATGGAATAGGGTATGTATCGATAGGGAACATATGGAATAGAGTTTGTTTTGATTATAAAATAAAATGAAGATTATATCTTTTATATGATAATGGACAGTCAAAATGAGGAGAAATTTTATAGTAGAAACATCCTCTAAATGTAGTTAATAAATAAGTCAATTGTATATAGGCATGGACAAATGACTGTGAACAAATGTGCCTCCTTTGGAATATTTCAATTTAGTGAGGTTTGTTATAGATGTTTTAGAAATCAATTTGAATATTGAGTTTTATTTAGAAATTCAAAAAGTATGTATATAAATATTTATGGTTAAAACAATAATAGTACTAGTCTTATGCTTATTATATTCTTTTTTCCATTAATATGTTCATAGTTGAGGAACTTTATAAAGTATAAATAGGGTATTAGATTTAGAATGGTCTTGCGGTTTACTATGAACATATTAGAGTCTAAATAAAATATTGAGACCCTTTTTAGATTTATTTGCTTGTTTATAAAAATATTATTGAATCATATAGTCTTTAAAATAAATGAAAAATGCCATAACATGGCAGAATCACATAAAAATATATAACATATATATTATATACATTGTTCATAATATATAACACATATAATATATATATATATATATATATATATATATATATATATATATATATATATATATATATATAGCAGGTATGAATATATGAGATGATTACCTATTTTTGTAGTCGTGATTAAATATTAAAGTCAAAAACTGAAATGATAGAGTGCTTTAACTATAATCATAAATCCTCCATATAGGTATAATATAAATAAAGATTATGCTTTTATATAAGAGTTATTTATGTGCTTTAAATCATTATAACTATTATTGTAATTAATTAGTATGTGTAGTATATTGTGAGAATGATGATTTTATTACATTTCATTTACTTAAAAAAAGTAGATTTTATATTACGAGTTGTATTATATCCATTAGGTAAATAAACTTTTTTGTCATGATTATTATTTATGTGATGAATAATAAGAATAGAGATTCATTCATATGTTTGATAGACTAAATGTATGAAAATTGATTATTCCTATTTATAACTTAAGTAATAATTGTTAGTAGGAATTAATTAGTATGAATCTATTAGTTATTGAGATTTTAACCAAATATCACATTATTGGTACTAATTAGGTAGTGAGACATATTTTATTAGTTTACTTAGCACCACCAATGTCATATGAAGGTAATCTGATCAAGTGGTGTGTATGAATTTGAATGATCTTAGAGATCATTAGCTATTTAAAATTTTTGGCCAAAGTAATGTTTAGATAGAAATTTTCATTTCATATGTATGATTTACATGTTTGTGAGATATCATGTTAGAATGTATTTTCTTTATAGTACACATCAAATAGTAGAATATTACAACACACAAGAACTACAATGTCTCTTTAGATTCATGTATTATCACTATCTACCCATCCATGAAGGGAGGTTAATTCCCTATTTGAGGGATAAATGGTCCATAGTTAGTGTGTAAAATCATTCGAATGATGCTCTCCCTCCCCACTATAATACTTACTTGGAGACTAGACTTGAGCTTATTAGAGATACTAGAGTTAGAGTGACTTGTGCCTAGTAGAGAATTGTATCTCTTATTATATATATGTCAAAGATTAATTATTGTTAGAAATATAATTAATTACTTATTATACATTGATAATAGTGGTTATATTATTGTACTAGCCATGGATGGGTTTTAATAAAATTACTTTTCATGAATGAGTATTAGGAATAATTCACCAAACTTTTGAAATATATACCTTAGTATCAAGATGATGAGATGTTTAAGATTAGGAAGTTCAACATGGGATTAAAACCCCATATTGGTGGAGAGGTTGATATTCATGGACCATCTACCATGGACCAAGTCTTTGAGAAGATAGTCAAATAGGAGAAAAATTTTAAATCTCTTGCTCAGGTCAGGGACAAATTTAAGAAAAAGTTTAGAAGTTCTAAGTCAACTCTCAAGAATAATAACTGCAAGTAGAGGAGTGGAGACTTTAAGAGTGAGAATACCAGAATAAATAATGGTTCAGGTAATAGGAAAATGGATAATGGCTCCAGCGGTAATTTCAAGGGAAACTAATAGTCTGATAGAAAGGGACAAACATGAGGTTCTTCATATATGGAGGTGACCATTTTATGTTTGAATGTACTCATGATAAATTGAAGAAAAAAGGTTCTACCCCTCAATAAGGAATTTTTTAGCAATGTATTTATGTGGCAGTTGATAATTGGCAAGCTAAATTCCAAGCTTCACCCATATAACTATTAGGTATTTTATTTGAACATCTAGTTTCCATTTTGATAGATACAAGGGCTATAAAACATTTTATAGCTCCTAGAATTCTAAATAAATTGTCTAGAAAAGTTGGTTAAATGGCAAATGCATAGTCAATACAATATGGGAATGATTCTAAAGTCCAAGTTGATAAGTGTTTAGTTAAGAATAAATTAGGTTTCTAAAATTCACAATGGTTTTGAATCTTTATGTAGAACCACTAGGGTCATCTGACATGATCCTAGGAGTCAACTAGTTTGTAAAGCATAAGACCAAGGTTGACTGTTATTTGAAAAGGGTTAGGTGTCTAGATGATTATAGAATTCAAGCACTACTTTAAGGTGAGAAAAAAGAGTTACGGCTTAGGCAAATTTTTGCAATGCAACTTAGGAAGGCCTAAGGAAAATGATGTCAAACATTTATCATGAAGATAAATGAAATGGAGGAAACTAAGGAACTTTAAATTGAATATTTCCTTTCCTTAATAATTTCCATTATGTGTTTCTAGAGGAATATCCAAGATTGCCTCCTAAATGGGAGTTTGATTTCTCTATTGATATCAAATCAAGATATGAACCTCAGTCTAAGGCTCCATATAGAAATACAACCACTAAATTAGTAAAATTAAAGGTACAACTTAAGGAGTTATTGACCAAAGGGTTGATTAGACCAAGTGTGTCATCATGGGGTGTACTAGTTGTCTTCATTAAGAATAAGGATGATACTCTTCAACTTTGCATTGATTATATATTCTTGAATAAACTAACCATCAAAAGTAGGAAGCCACTACATCAAATAGATGATATTTTCAATCAGATGCAAGTATCAATGGTCTTTTCTAAGATTGATCTTAGAGAAAGATATCATTAGTTAAGAATAAAATATGATGATATTCCAAAGATGACATTTATAACTCACTATGGGCATTATGAGTTTAAAGTGTTATCATTTAGGTTGACAAATGCCCCTGCAACATTCATGAACTTCATGAATAGTGTTTTCAAATATTATCTAGATCATTTATTTTGGTCTTTTTAGATGGCATTCTTATATATTCCAAGAATGAAGAATACTATCTTCAACATTTGGAGCTGGTTTTGTAATGCCTATGAAAGCATAAGTTTTATGGAAAATTGTCCAAGTGTGAATTTTTATAAAATAAAGTATAATATTTGGGACATATTATCTCAATGGATGGCATCTATATTGATCTAGCTAAGATAAGAGCCATCATGGAGTGGCCAACAATAAGAAATGTCCATGAGGTAAGGTGTTTGATGGGATTAGTGGGCTATTACGATAAATTTATTTCAAATTATTCCAAGATAACTAATTTGATTACCTCTTTGTAATGTAAGAATCAAATTTTTATTTGGTCAGATAAGTGTGAATTATATTTTTAAAATTTAAAAGAAGGCTTACTTCAACCCTAGTTTTAAGAGTTCTTGATCCCAATGGTCAATTTTTAGTGATCACAGATGCATCTAGGAATGGACTAAGAGGAGTCCTTATGTAGAATGGTATAGTAGTAACTTATGAGTCCAAGAATATAAATCCTTATGAGGTTAATTACACCCCTCATGATCTTGAACTTACATTAATTATTCATCATTTGAAAGTTTAGAGACATTATTTGTTGGGGAAATTATTTGAGCTCAAGACTGATAATTTGGGACTCAAATACATCTTCACCCAACCAAATTTGAATGATCATTAGAGGCACTAGTTATATTTCTTTTTATCTTATTATGAATTTGATATCAATTACATCAAAGGTAGAGCGAACATAGTAGATGATGCCTTAAGTTGTAGAAGGTACATAACAGTTGTGGAAACTATTAAGATTACTTTCAAGGATCATGTGATCAAATTGTCACTAGGAGATGAATTTTATGATTAGGTTAGAAAAGCTTTGTTTGAAAATGATCATAATCCTAGATATAACTGATATAGTTTAGAGAGTTATGGTCTTTTGTGATACCACAAAAGGATGTATGTGCCAAATTAAGAGAATCAAAGGAGTATAGTGCTAAAGGAACTACATAATGTCCCATATTCAAGACATTTAGGAGTAACCAAGATCAAGGAAAAGTTTAGACCAATTTATTTCTAGAAGGGAATTAATAAATATCCACCAAAATTAATATCATATTGTCTCGAATGTTAGCAAGTGAAAGATGAACATGTATATTTGGTTGGGTTGTCATAGCCAGATGACATACTAGAATGAAAATGGTAGTTGATCAATATGGAATTTTTTCAAAGATTACCATTATCATAGAACATACATGACATGATATTGGTGGTAGTTGATAAACTAACCAAAGTAGCACATTTTATACTAGATAATTTGATAGATGATGCACTAAATCTTGTAAAGAGATTCATAAAATAAGTGTATCAATTTCATGGATTTATAAAGAAGATCATATCAAATCATGATCCAAGAATGAATTTTAGGTTTTGGTTAACTTTGAATTTAGCTTTAGGTATGAAACTAAAGTTCATAATTGCATATCACCTATACACTGATAGTCAAACTAAGTGAGATAATCAGGTGTTAGAGGATATTATCATATGTCTTACATAAATAAACAATATAAATGGAAAGAATACCTTCCATTGGTTGATTTTTCACATAATAACTCATAAAAATCTATTTTGAATATGGCACCATTTTAATCACTTTATGAAAGGTGTAAGAAACCAATCACTTGGGATAGATTGGAAGATAGGGTAGTCTTTGGACCTAAGATGCATTCATAAATAAAAGATCAAGTTAGAATAATCAAGTAGAGACTGGCCAAGGCCAATGATAGGAAGAAGAGCTATGTTGATATAAAGAGAATAACTAAGTAGTTTTCATTAGGTGATAAAGTATTTTTTTGGGTTAAGCTACAAAAGATCTAAATTAAATTTAAGAAGTCAACAAAACTTTCAATCAGATATGTGGGACCCTTAGAGTTTTTAGAAGTGGTCAATCCTATAGGTTATAGACTTGAATTGCCACCAACATGTTGATGATTCTAAGTATCTCATAAGTGATTTTAGTGTTGATGAACACTTCTCATTTTAGGATCCTAAGGATCCAAGGCATGAGTTACAATTTGTGATAAATTTTGCATGTCTATGGTGGAATAGAAGTAGAGTGTCAGAGCTATCCATAATATTTATTTAATCTAGTGGTTGGGAGCCATCAGGGTCCTATACTCGAAACTTTATGATATTTATTATCCCCAAACTAATCTAAGTGGATATTAACAATGATCCTAAACTAAAGTGAGATTTGATTAAAAACAAGAAAAAAGGAGGGTAAGGTAGAAAATAAGACATGATTGCAAGCTTTTATGCTAGATATTATGATAAAGTTCTTATTAGTTTAAGAAAACATGAACCAATTTATGATGCAAAATAGTTTAAACACAAATTTCACCATAAAACAAGTAAGATTCAAAGGAATTATGAAGATCACAAGTAAGAACTAGTTTTACTTTAAGAGTTTTGCTACTATAACATGAATAACATAATCACATCCAAATCTAGAGCAAAATAAAATGAAGTAAACCAAAGATATTTCAGCTAATTTAGCATAGAAAAATTTAACAACCTTATGATAGAAAATTTAGCTCAAAATACAAAGAACCATTCAAATATAGGATATTAACATGAAATTGAGAGGTAATAGTAGCTTTTTTAACACACTATTTAGATAATCCTTTCAGAATTCCTTAGTTGTATTAAAATGCTTTCTTGTATGCAATTGCTCAAAGTCTCTCTCTTTACAAAATGGTAACCCCTACCTATTTATAGATAAAATAGGTGGTGTACTAGTTAGCTTCATGAAACATCCACATGTAAGACAAGGAAAACTATCCTTTATATAAAGATTCCAATACACATGACTTCCCATGTCAAAATTGACAAATAGAACTAATATATGCTAACAAACTAGCATATGTATTACAAAAGAATATTATTTTCCATTAAATTGGTGGTGGGTCCCTTGATCATCCCTATTTTAGGAAGTCCTTCAACTTGGTATATTATTCTTTGATCAGCCCAAAATACATTGCAGGCTTCATCAAATAATCCTCTTCCTAATTTGCCAATGTGTTGAATTCTTTGTCACCTTTTATCATGAGTTTTGTGATATATTGTGCCTCTAAAATATACCTTCCAGAGGTAAGGATGATGTCAATGATATTTTTATTGTCTTTGATAGGTTGATCTTGATTCTTCTTGATTTTATGGATGAAGACATTAACCCTTTGCTTTAACTCTTCATCATCTATCAGGCCCATGGTAGTGGGTTAAAAAAGTTTGGTCAACAGAGTCCCCAAGAGCTTCTCCATCCTATTTATTAGGCCTTTGTCTTCCATCATGAAGTCATTGGAATTATTACACCAAGTACTTAAATCCTATATTTTATCCATTATGATTCCTTTAAGGATGTCTAAATGTCCAAGTTTGATGATTTTTAAGTCTAGGCCTTGTTTTGTTACATGTACATTAATCAATTTAGCTACTTGCACTTGGGAGTCCTTCCATTAGGTGATTAAGGCTTGTGTCATCTTATATTGATGGTATAAGGCACTTAATCTAAGATTTATGTGATTTAAGCCTTTAAATATGTCAATAAGAGACTTATTTAGCATCTTTAATATGTCCTTAGGGACTAAAAATATAGCCTATGCTTCCAAATCCTGCTTCTCCTTTTCTAGGTTGATGATTCTTTGTTTCATTCCTTGGACCCCAGCCAAGGTCATTACTAATCAAGCCAAAACCAAACTTGTTATGTATTCTTGATGGATGGGGTGTTCCCCTACTACCTGCCTTTGCATAAGAGTTAGATCAACAAAAGGATCCACTCTTTGGAAGGTGAAATCCTCAGTGCCTATAATGGCCTTCTTTGTTATTACATTCTCAAATCTAGATGTCTCTAGATTTTATTTCATGGTAGCTATTGGTTCAGAGAATTTTTAACATCTAGGATTTCAATCCCCACTCCATTTGATGCTCCAAGATCATTCATTTTTTTGGTGCTTTCCCTTGTAGCTTTGATAATTCTCCTCTCTTCTTGCTCCTTCATGAGCTCTCTAATCCAGGGTTTGATATCATCATGGGTATTAACACCTATAGTAATAGTAATTTCCAATAAATGGGATTGGGATGGAACCTTTTGGAGCTTTCCATATATGAACCAATCTATGATAACAAGTCCATATAGGGGTAACTCATCACTAAACAATTTAACTTCACTAGTTGGATGGGTCCATGTCACTTTTGGCCTTTTAGAAGACCCGGGAACAAGGGCCATCCGAACTTCTCTTTTTTATGTGAGATGGGCACTAAATCTAGAGCTAATTCTTTCCCATTTTCCATCTCACTTGTCCATAGTTCTTCAACTTGTGACAATTCAGCTTGAGCTTCCTCAATTTTCTCATCCTCCTGACTAACCCATATGTCTCTAAAAGTTCCTTGAAGAATTCTTCAACTATTTCATATGGTTATAGGGTAACCATATCAGTGTTATCTACTAGAGAAGGTGGTCTTAGAGGTGGAACTAATGACAAAGGACCTTCCCCTAGTATTTCTTCCAATTTCCTCTCACTAGGTCCTTAAATTTAGGGCACTTATTGATATGGTTGTTTTGGAGGTGCACTTGAGGTGGAAGGAAATAGATGATATTATAATGGTTTCATTTTCTATATTTATCTAGCTAGCTTCTCTTCTCTTTACAACCTATGCTCAAGTTTGAATCCATGTTGCCTACACCTGGCTATCACTTCCTCAAAGTTTGTAGCCTTCATTTAGAGATGGTCATAAGGGCCAATCTTATGTTCATAAGCCACCTTTGTCAACTACTTGGACTATATATTGGGGACAAACTTGTTATTTGGGTCCCATCATTTGAGGTCATCCTTTTGAAAATAGAAGGAATCCTTATGTTTGGACATAATGTCCAACTGTTTCCAATCATGGATCATGGTCTTCCAATCAAGAATGGTAAAGGGTGCAATAGGAATTTTATCTTTTCTCTACATAAATTTTCAATCCCTTGAAGGATTTAGGAATAAATTTCCTATCTAGCCAGTTTGATAGGGACATAGACCATCAATCTAAATAGCTAAGTCATGATTCCCTCTAACCAGATGAAGATGTAGTCTGGATAATACCATATGTCTCCCATAGGCTCTACATATTTCTTGATGAGGTGGTGCTCTTTGGGCATGATGTTCCCTATGATGGTCTTAACCAAAGTAGGATATATGCAATCATAAATGAATTACATGTGGTCCCTGTATTTAAAGATATGTAGCTTTGAATAATGATGGGATAAGGTGATCTTGCTGTGAGAGGAATAATTATTGATAGCCATAATAGGATTGGATTCCATCAATGAGTTCAATAGATAAGACATCATGGTGAATTGTTGGTTTGTCTTCTTTTTTATGCCATAGAATTATCTCCCCAAGTGGATGCTAATCAACTCTCTAATAAGTGGAGTTAACTTCTCTTCCACCATGAAATATATGTAGGAAACCCATCTAGGCTTGACATAGGTTGTGGTAGCTACCCTAGAAGATATATTCAATAGGTTCATAATTATCCTAATGCCCTCACTAAATTACATAATGGGGATCTTCCCATCATTGTTCTTGGATATATGGGTTCCTTGATTTAACCAGGGTCTTAGAATAGTGTCCAAATTATGCTTGGTTGTCCACTCTTTGGTTGTGGGGAGGTCTATATGAGCTATAGGGAATTTATAATAGCATTCAAAGGATATAAGAGAAATCAATTCTATCTCTTTTGACACACCCTCCCTAACTATCTAATCACCATCAATTATACAATCTATAAACATAGTTTAAAGGATATCTAAGAAATGGAGTAATTTTGGGTTTACAACTGCTCAATAAAGACCAGACATCTGAATTGTAACCAAGTCATTAAATTTACTCTTGGTTACTATAATATTTTGTTCACAAAAAGTGAGAGGCTAAAACTCCTCAACAATAAAGAATATTTTAGACTAGTTCTTCATTCCATTATTAAGTGCCTTAGTGTCTAATTTTGGGTCTCTAAAATGCCTTCCCTCATTATCTATAGTCAAATACACTTTTGCCTCTTCTCTCCATTATTTCCTATATTCCACCATGATTCTTTAATTACCTTAGGTTTTTGAGTGGATTTTATTTGCTCAAGATGAAATTTGTGCTTACCTAATACAATCATATCTCAAACAATCACGAATTAGGGTTTTTATGCTATTTTTACTAGGGATTCCTATAGATTTAATGGTGAAAGGTAGTATATTTCATAAATTTATTCTTGCCTTAGATTTTATGGATGGCTTCACTTATGTGAATTATGTCTTTTCAGTATACCAAATCTTTGGATTTATCATTTAATTCTTACATGGTGCCTACATGGCCTTCTTAATCTCATTTTGTGGCATTCTCATGATGACTATTTTGAAAACTAGCCATTGGTTTTCAAATCTCACTTTTCATCTCACATCATTAGATTGAATATTTGATCAAGCATGGTTCATTGGATCTTTTAATATGTACACAGTTTAATTAGTCCTAAGACTTTAATAAAACATAGGCTTAAAATATATTCCTAAGGTCTATGTCAATAACACTAATAAACTTAGGTTGAAGCCTTTTATGCTAGGTTTTATATGTTAATATGCTAAGGATTCCTTCTAAAAGGCCTTTTAAAAAATGATCCCTTTGCTTAGACTAAAAGAATTAGCTGAGGTTAAGTTTGATGGCCTCGCTAATGTCAAAGACATCCTCATAGATGACAAATGATAGGAGCAAGACTATTAATTTTTAAGCCTATGAAATTATTTTAGATAAATGATTAAGTGCCACATTTCATGCTCTCAATAACTCTCAGGGATTCAAATTTGATGCACACTATTAGATCAAGATAGGTGATGCAATGAGGACCTTTAATCATGATCTAAGAGGTTGAAGCCAATTGGTTTTGAACTCTGAGAATCCTTTAATCTTCATGTTGTTAGATCAAGACCTCTGAATAACTATGGATCATTGGATATACAAAAGTGAATGAGATTTAAGTCAGTATGATAGGTTATATATGTAGGCTTAAGTTAAATTATTGGTCTTAAGTATATCGTATAAACAAATATAATGAACTTAAAGCTAAGGTTTATTATGCTAAGCCTAAGGTTGAAACATTATTGTGGTCCCCTTTTAGACATAGGCAAAAGTTCAGATGAGGTTTAACTTGATGGTCTTTCTAACATCAAAGACATCCTCATGGACTTCAAATGATTAGAGTGAGATTGTCAAATTAATTCTCGTAAGAAATTTTATAAAACATGAAGTTGGTGTGTAGTTCTTCTTGGGTGATTTCACATTGTTAGATCAGATCTATAGGGAAGCGAGAGTCATTGGGTCTATGGAAGTGCATAAAATTTAAGCTAGGACCTGATATTAATAATGGTTTAGTCTAAGGTTTTGATATTAAGATGTTGTTTATGTTAATAAACACAAAAGGCATTTTAAGATTGAAGCCTAGGCTAAACACTAGTGAAAGTCTTAGAAATAAATGAAAGGGGCCTATGGAATAAAAATTAGGTAACCAAAGGGTAAAGTAAAAAGGGGTCTAATTATGTTTTTATATTAAGGTTTGGTCATGTCCAAAACATGATTGAACCTTAATATAAAATTAGACTTAGGGTTTTTCAAAAAAATAAATATGATTTCCCGCTAAAGTTTCTCCCACCATTTTTGAATTCAAATCATTGGTTTTTCCATTTTAGAACCTTCCCTTTCTTCATGGAAACTATGATTCATCATCCAAATACAACCATTAGTAGGGTTATCACTTAAAGCACAATCACAATCAAATATGTAGAGGTTCATTGCTTTTCAGGTGATCAATCTTCACATTTTAATAAAGAATGACATTCCCAAAGTCAATTCAAGGTGTAGATGTTTTGAAACATTCACAAGGGTCCCTATTTTGTACAAGAATAAAAATGGGGTTATGTTAGTTCTAACACAACCTAACTCTATTGCATAATGTCTTCCATGTTTCTTATCTTAAAAAGTATATAGTTGATCCTTTACATGTGTTGTATTGGAATGTTTTATAGGTTATGGATCCAAAGGTGGTCATGGTAGAACCAATCAAATTAATTGACACTCATAATTTTCATTTGAAAAATAGAGATGTGTCAAAGTGTAAGGTCTTATGGGAATAATACTCTAACGATATTGCTACTTGGGAGGACTATGATGAGTTATACAAGTTATTTCCACATTTATTTACTTGATTTGATGCTTCATTCTATGTTATTTTTATGCTAATATCTATTTGTTATTCATAACTATTATTTTAATAAGTGCCATCATAACAATGACTAGTTTTATGGGGGAAGGATGTTACATACTGATTTTCTCACTAAGCTTATTTGCCTAATTATCCATGGATTATTATGGTTTTTAAATTGATTTTTTACTTTTTAACTAAATTTTAAGTCATATGTTGTTATGGGATAGATGTATATTAATTAGATTTAATGATTTCATTATTATGAGATGGCTAATTATGAATTTTATACATATTTATTATGTTACATTTGACATTATAACATTGACTTATGATAGATATCAGATGTATTGGACTAATCACCTTATTGTCATGAGTTGGATGTAAGAGAGTTCATCCCTCAAAGCATGATAGAGGGAGATCATTATTAGAGAGGGTGATGTAGATGGAGATGGTGAAGGATGACAAAATAACTTCTAAACCCATGCACACACCACATTAGATTTTATATGTTATATACATTATGTATTTGAATTGTTAGATTTAGTATGTTTTTAAAGTCAATATTAGTTAAAAATTAGAGTTTACATGTTATAAATCTTTGTATATATATATATATATATAATAAATCTTGTATGTGATTTCATTGTGTATATTTTATGTTGAACTTAGTACTTAATGTTGAAGTATGAATTTATAAGGCTACTTTACTTACATTTATTTATGATAATGGGAACATAAATTTTTTAGATGATATATAATTAGTATTATATATAGACTAAAAAATGTCTTATCAAAATTTTAGAACATTAAACTAATATAATTTATATTTAATAATTTCAATAAATTCCAAGATATTAACATAATGAAAGACAAATATAGCATATATAAACTAGTAATAACACAAACAATTATCTTGTTATAATTAAAATAACTAATTGTTTATTCTATCATTTTTGTAGAAGAAGATAATTGATGTTGCATTAGTCATAAAAAGAAAGGAGATAATTACCTTTATTATTTATTAAATGAGATTGAATTATTATAAATACTATCCTAAGATATATGTCTAATATTTTTGTCACACATAGACTACGTTGAATTTACTAATAATGTTTTAAGTGGACTTTTAAGAGTGAAATACTAAGACTTGAAACATAGGTTGACATACACAATTTTTAAATGTATCTATTAATGATTAAATAATTAGGGAAAGTTTGAATTAGGGATTTCTTAAGCATGGTTAATGGTAGTTAACTAGTTTTAAGCTACTATTAAAAATGGAAAAAGCATGAATTTGCAAGGTGACTACGAGTTAGGAGAATTTTCATGCAAGGCTCAATGGATGAGTTGAAGAGAATAATAGGTGAGCTGAGAGGAGAATAGGGCATGATGAAGAATAGAAGTAAATATACAAATCAAGGAATAAGAATATTATAAGTTCATTTTGACTCAGATTTGAAAGTTAATTACCAAGTTGGTGATGTAATTATTTCATATGCTTGTAGGTTTGCTATTTATGGTTTGAATTTTTAGGTTTTATAAATTTATGAAATTTTGAAATAGAACACGGGCTTATCCTTAAGGATGGCTTGTCTATCCATATAACTAAGCCAAAATACTTTCTAAATCCATAAGAACTCAAACTATTTGTTTTTGGGTGCTAAGCCATCAGGGTATAATGAATTAAATTTCATAAAAATATTGTACCCTAGTTGAATAAAAACCCTAAGTGGATGTTTATTTATAACAAACATATATATAACTTGTTAGGAACAAGATGATTGGGAGGGCATGAATTAGTCTTCCAAACTTTTCATTCATTTCCACTTAATCATGCATGAGCCATTATTATAAGCATATACATATTAGCAAGCATAATCATCAAATCAAAAGAGCATGACACATATGAACACAACATATATGTGGGAAACCCTCATGGGAAATAAAAACCATTGAAATATAGTATGAAATATAGTCCCCTAAGGTAATGAATCAATCCTTAGTTGATCACCCACTCAAATTTTAGCACCAAACCAAATATATCAAGCACCAACTTCACAGAGTATTTATCGAAGCACCAATCCAACAAAGAGTACCAACTTGCAAAAAGGCTCCAAACCCCTAGATGACTCAACACCAACCTAGCCACATTATTGATTGATCACATTTAGAAAGCCTTATTTCTTATAATATATATTATGATATTCTATTTTATATCTTTTCTCTATTTAGTCCCTCTCAAATTGACCTTCATCCTTCTTTGCTCAACTAATCCTCTTCATGGCTTGATCAGGTCTTATAACCTTTATCCTCTCTTATAAAACCTCTATGATATATTCATGACACTTATATTATGGTTTTCATGACCTCCTTATTATAAAAAATTATCTATATCATTCTCTTATACTATTTTTCTCTCCCAGTCTAAGCATATCCCTTAGAAATTCTCTCTAAGTACACCCAAAATAGGCCTAACTGCTTTAATTTTATACAAGTCACTTGATCATAACCTTCTAGGTTAGATACATATTTAAATCACTTAAGTTAGATATGAATAGGTATTATAATATTAAAATAAAATTCCTTAATCTTGAATCAATCACTACAATAGGTCAACCATACATCAATTAGTCCATACTCTTTTTTAGGCTTATGGAGACCTAATAGGCCTTCTTAATAACATGCTACCCTTTGATATTTCTTGAATAATATCCAAAAACCTAAAATAGTAGAAAAACATCATAAACCACTCTAATATCCCTTAGACAACTTTACTTTATGTCTACAACACCTTTTAGGTCAAACTACCACTTGAACCCTTCTTCAAATCACTGTTTATAAAAGGCTTATCCATATACATAAATTCTATCTTGAAAAAATGAGGTATATACTCAATTTTTAAAAATAAATCTAGAAAAAAATTAAAAATTAATAAAATTCATGACTTTAATGTCATCACAAACTTTATTTTATGATTTAACTTAGGGTAAACATGCCAAATATACCTCTACAATATGTTCACTCTTAATTGCCAATTAAATCCAAAACACAGCCAAGGAAACATGAACATATGATAGATGATTTAATATATTCAAGGGATTTAAATACATGAATAAGATATTATAACATCCTTATATCAACCTAAACTAATCATATCATGAGATCTAATGAAAACTATTGGTCGTATAGAATAATCTTCTAACCTTCTCTTTTATAGAATCTACTCAACCAGATAAGCCAACTTCATTGTTTCAACCTCTTACACTAGCTTCAAATATTATTAAAAAATTTTATAGATGGTTAAAAACCTATAAAACATCATAATTAATTTTAATTCATCACTCTTACATGAAAATACATCAAAAAACATCTTTTCACTTCTTCCTAATTTCCTTACTATCTACATGACTAGGTCTGTTAGTGACTAGACAAATTAGATCATTGACTTTTCACACTTGAGATATGGAACCTATATATAAATATTCATGACCAAAAAATAAAAGTAACATACTTTTATCTTTATCCACTTAGCAACCCTGACTCAGTCAAATCTATCTTTTACAATAAATATCTTAAAGACAAGCACCTTTTTGTAGGGTCTTCTCACTCACATGAGAAACCAATCACACCTAAAGATGCCTAGAAGAGTTGAATTTAACCTATAATCAATTTTATGATGGTATCAAATTATTCTAAGGTCTTTATAACAAGATATTCAACATTAGGTCATAATTAGGGTTTTGTGAGGGTTTAGATCATCTTATAGTCTTAATGATCATTCATAAAACCTAGCTCCTCCTTATAAAAACAAATGCTTAGAATTTTGAGCTATAATATTTACTCATGTACCATTAAAAACTTAATATCTCATGTAGATGCTGCACATTTCAATGAGCACTGATAAAACCTTCTCAGGTAGACAACTCTTCATTTTGTGCACTCTAAAAACCTTGAAATACTTTTCAAGACTTTTTTTGCAAACCTTGATCTAAAAATTCATGAAAATACTTAAAACAACTTGACTCACCTATTCTAATTTTAAATTTCTCTCTCATGTCATGAAAACTGATCTTGTTGCCTCATTTTCCCACCATATCTCTTCTTGCTTTCTAGGCCTTGACTTGCAAGTCTTATTATGCCTTGAATTTGAACTTATAGCTACTTTTTAGAATTTACCTTGAAACTCACCTATGCTTCAATTCCTCTTTTGTATTATCAAGCAACATAATACACTAAATCTTCTTTGTATCTTCAACATAACTTATTCAAAGCTACTTGTAGATATTCAGAGCTTGATTATAGGAGATACGTACATAGATATTTAGAGATGACTTTTCAATCATTTGTAAGGTCCTCAATAACTCATGTACAAACTTAAATAATCTCCCTCATGCTCAAACATTTTAAAGTGTTCTTTGGATCATTCACTTTGGAGCATTCTCATCTTTGTATCTCATTGAAAGAATCTTTAGAACTACTTACAAAAATCTTCAAAGCACACAATTTCTTCTTTGAAGCTCACTCATTTCATCATGCCACCTATAAATACCATCTCACAAGGTCTAGACAAAGTAGTTAAATATGATTTACACTTTTTGTATTGATGTGTACTCTCTCATTTTGCTTCTTAATGATTTCACTCAAGTGACATTAGAACATTCTTCAAATAATATTATTTTACCACATCAACAACACTCATTATAATAGCAATAAAACTCATGATATACATACCTTAAAGCTTACTTGATCAAGCACTTATATAAGAACCTTTGACATCAATGATATTAGATTGACATCAATGAATGAACCATGCATCCTTATAAGAACCTTTGACATCAATGACAACATTAAATATCCAATATTAACACTCAAAGATAATGTTCAATAATATCTCCTTTAATCAATGACAATGTTGAAAAATCTCCCCCTTTGTCATTGATGGAAAACATACTCAAAAAACTCAGTCAACCACTGTTGATGTTAGTCATCCGTTAGACCCAGTTCTTGCCTTTTCTTTCTTTGTTTTTAATCTTTCCCCTTTTCTCATCTTTTTTGATCTTTTTGATCTTTATCCCTTTTTTTCATTTTTTGATCTTTCTCCCACTTTAACATTAGTGAAAAAGGTCTTCCATAACTATCAACAATTTTAGAATGGACTTAGATTTCAAGATCACTTCAACACAGATCAGGCTCAGTCAAAAAAGTGAAAAGCTCCCCCCTCAAACTAAGCATCCATCATTCTTTTGTTAGTAGTACACATCAAAGATCATCTACAATTACTAAAATCACACTTCTTCCTGTGAGCTAATATTATCTCTAAAATACACTAGATGAGACATAGTCTTTAAAGACTATGGCAACCACTTATGACAACTAATCTCATACACTTCTCAATTAGGTCACTCTTCTAGCTGATTCATCAAAATCTCAAAAAATAGAGTCTATGAAGCATATTAGACATAATATCTCCTTATCTCCATGCATATCAAAAATTAATCACTTTATTGACAAAGAAAATAGAGCTACCAAACTCTCCCTTAGACCAAGCATATATTATTTATAAGAACTAGGAACTCAAGATCGCATACCTTTCTTGACATGGATAAGGAAGATCAAACTCTTGAACACACACGTCTATCCCATACTTGATACCAATTGTTATTAATCAATACCAATTGTATAAATAGGGACTCCCCCTTTGTCTTCATAGATCTAGATCAATTTATCATATCAAATAGATCTTATAATTTTACCTCTTATATACCAATGTTTTATACTTTGAATTTAGATACTTGATAATAGTCTTAGATATATCATCATGATACCTTCTTCTTTGATTGTACCCTCATTCTTTTGATGATAGAATAATGTCTCCATGAAGCTTAATGGAGCCACCCCTTTTCATGGGGCACTAAAACAATATGAACTTAGGAGATTCCTAAATCTCCATATTCCTTTCACAAGTCTGAATATTCTTCTAGAAATGATTAGCACTTTAGGCTTGATCTCATTGTCAACTTTGTCATCCTTATTTTCTTTGATTGCCTTGTAAACACATGTATATACCAAGTGTTCTTGACATTCCTTCACTTTTGACTTATAATCTATAGTAGGAACATTCCACATTGGTTTATGAGTTGATTATGACTCACCTTGTCATTCTTATTCTTCTTAGATAATTATTTAGTCTTACTATTCTAATCAACCATATGAGAACCAAGACCTCTTTTATATTTTGACATGTGACTTGAGAAACCACAATATATACTCTAAGCTTTCATAGAATCTTCTTATTTAGTCTTTTAATCCATCTTTATCTTATCTATAGAGTAGAACTTCTTGATCCATTTCTTAGTGGCATGATTATGAACCTTCTTATCTTGACTAGATGACTTTCTAACTCTATTATGATAAAATATTGTAATATATCCTAAATTATGACAACTATACTAGACTAACTTATACATATAATTTGATTGATGATGATTGTAATCTATTTTTGACCAATTACTTCCCCTACCATAGTTATATGAGTACTCATTCATTGAGGGTATTCTACATGCTCTTGTTTCATGACCAAACTGACTAAATGTAAAATAATAACTATTGAAAGAACTAACATACCTTATAGCATTGGGCAATCTGATAGGTCTTTTCATGTTAACCTTATTTTCTTCAACAGACTTATTCTTGTCTTGATGTGTTTCCTTTTGGCTTTATTTGAATCCAAGACCTATTTTGTCACTTACAGACTTCTGACTGCTTAATATATCATCTAGATCATTAGTGATTTTTTCAAACTTCAAAAAGCTCTTCACCTTTCTATATGCTTGATCTAGTTCAACTTTTAGAGACTCTATTTTAGATTAATATCTACTACAATATTGTTATTTAGCCTTTGGGCTAGATGCCACAATCTCATTCTAGGCTTCAACTTGTTGGATGATCTTTTCATACTCCTTGGAAGTGTAACTCTGCCTTTCCTCAAATAATACAACCTAATCCTCATAGTCTTGAGTTAATGACTTCAATTTCTTATTCAAAATACCTTTCCCATTTGAATAACATTCATTATCTAATTCTATGCATATGAACAGAGTTTCATTATTATCATATTTAGATTCATTCATATCATTATCATTATCATTATCAGATGTGTCTGAATCACTCACATAAGTTGAACTATCTTCTTTGGTATAGAATCTCTTATTATTATTGAATGAATTCTTCTCACCTTCATATTTTTTGAAATTATTATTTCTCTTTTTAGAATAATATTAATTATTGTATATATCAATGTCCTTAGTATTCTATTTATGAGGACACTTGTTTGAAAAATGTCTAATTTTTCCACAGTTGAAAGACTTGAATGGAAACTTACCTTTGTACTTACCTAAACCTATTCTTGGTTGTATAAAAAACATGGAAATCAATTCAACATCATCAATATCTGAACATACCTCATCTTTGACCTTCTTGGCCTTTGACTTATTTTTAACTTTGAAAGTTACTTCTTTCTTCAGAGGTCTTCCTTCATCTATTCTCATCTCATAGGCCATCAAGATACCATGAAGTCCATTCATCTCTATCTTTTCCAAATCTTTAATTTATTCTACTATAGATAGTTTAGATTTAAAATTATGAGTGAGTGATCTTGATACCTTTTGAACAATAGTAGTCTCTTTCACTTCTTCTTTTATTCTTCTTATGATATTTATGAATTCATCAATTCTCAATAGATAGGATGCAATGGATTCATATTCATTCATTTTTAGGATTTCAAACTATCTTCTATGAGTCTATAACTTGGATAACTTTACCTTGGTGTCTCATTCATAGATGGTCTTCAATTTGTCCCATATGTCTTTGTCTAAAAAAAATGCATTACATTTACAATATATACCTTTAATAAGGCACATAGAATGGCATTGATTGACTTAGATTTATTCTCACTAGCCTTCTTACCTATTGTATCTATTGGTTGTATTGCAAGTGCAACATAACCATCCATAACTGACTACCAAATGTCATGTCCTTGTGACATAATATATATCTTCATTCTAACGTTCCAAAAGGCATAATTTTATCCATTGAACAATAGAAACTTATTGGTAGAGAGACCACCTTGAGCTTGTTGATTAGTCATCCTTGATTCTTAGGATCTCTTTTAGGATATTATCCCTATTCCAAA